>MJUU01024975.1:571-22730 GCA_002080025.1 Modiolus philippinarum
TTTTTTTTTTTTTTTTTTTTTGAGGGTCAAAAAAATATAGGGTTTTTTGTGCTGTTTTTACGCTTTTTTTTGTAGAAATTAAGTGATTTTTAGGTCTTTTGAGGGTTTTTTTGGGGGTCATAGTAGTTGTATATTTGGACGTGGAAAGCTGCGCTGGACACGTCCAAATATACAACTATAACAACCACCATCACCACAGTTACAACAACCACAAACACCACGACTATAGCAACCATCAACACCAAATTAACTACAACAACCAAAAACACCACAGTTAAACATACAAAAACACCGTAAACATCACAACAAAGACTGCCATCATCATAGTAACCTCCAACACAACAGAAACCACCATCATCACATTTCATTGACGAATAAAAGACACCATCATGCCCAACAGTAACACGATAGTTACAACTACCAATACTACACGTTACCAATATCATAGTAGACACAAAAGCAAAATATAAGGAAAACAATAACACAATAATAACAGACATCCCATTAGCATTGCACAACAACCAACACCACAGTTACAACAACCACCAACAGCACAGATAGAGAAACCACCAACACTACGGATATGACAGCAATCCACACCACAGAAACAAACACCAACAACACTAAGTTACAACAACAACCAACACCACAGTTACTACAAAAATAAGCAATATAGTTACAACAACCACAAACACCACAGTTACAACGACCAATCCACAGTTAAAACAATCAACAACACTACAGTTACAACAACCACCAACACCACAGTTACAAAGACAGACACCACAGTCTCAACAATTAACAACACTACAGTTACAACAACCACCAGCACTACAGTTACAACAAATCAACACCACAGTTACAACCACCAACACAACAGTTACAACAACCAACGACACCACCATTACAAAAACCACTAACACAAAAGTTACAACAACCAACACCACAGTAACAACCACCAACACCACATTTACAACAATAACGAACACCAAAGTTTCAACACCTAACAACACCATATTTATAACAACAACCAACACTACAGTTACAACAACCACTAATACTACCGTCATAAAAACCAACAACACCATTGTTACAATAACCAACAACACTAGAGTTACAATAACAACCCACACCACAGTCACTGCAACCAACAACACTACAGTTTCAAGAATAGCGAACACCAAAATTAAAAAAGTCAACAACACCACAGTTACATAACCAACAACACTACATTTACAAGAACAACCAACACCACAGTTACAACAACCAACAACACTACAGTTACAACAACACCAACATCACAGTTACAACAACAAAGATCACAGTTACAGCAACCACCAACACTACGGATATGACAGCAATCCACACCACAGAAACAAACACCAACAACACTAAGTTACAACAACAACCAACACCACAGTTACTACAAAAATAAGCAATATAGTTACAACAACCACAAACACCACAGTTACAACGACCAATCCACAGTTAAAACAATCAACAACACTACAGTTACAACAACCACCAACACCACAGTTACAAAGACAGACACCACAGTCTCAACAATTAACAACACTACAGTTACAACAACCACCAGCACTACAGTTACAACAAATCAACACCACAGTTACAACCACCAACACAACAGTTACAACAACCAACGACACCACCATTACAAAAACCACTAACACAAAAGTTACAACAACCAACACCACAGTAACAACCACCAACACCACATTTACAACAATAACGAACACCAAAGTTTCAACACCTAACAACACCATATTTATAACAACAACCAACACTACAGTTACAACAACCACTAACACTACAGTCATAAAAACCAACAACACCATTGTTACAATAACCAACAACACTAGAGTTACAATAACAACCCACACCACAGTCACTGCAACCAACAACACTACAGTTACAAGAATAGCGAACACCAAAGTTAAAAAAGTCAACAGCACCACAGTTACATAACCAACAACACTACATTTACAAGAACAACCAACACCACAGTTACAACAACCAACAACACTACAGTTACAACAACACCAACATCACAGTTACAACAACCAAGATCACAGTTACAGCAACCACCAACACTAGTTTCAACAGCTTTTAACCTCAGTTTCAACAACGAACGATACACTGGAACGACACCCACTGAAAGCATTTATAACAACTATCAATAAACATTTTCAGCAATTAACAACACCAGTTTGAACAACTATCATCGTCTCAGTTTCAAGAACCAACAACACCACAGGTATAGCAGCTACAAACATTCCATAAGCAACAACCAAAAAGACCAAATACCAACAAGAAAATCAACACAACAGTTCAAACAGCAAACAACACTACAGTTACAAAAACCAACAACACCAGAGTTGCAACAACCAACAACAACACATTTATAACGACCACCAACACGACAGCAACAACCACTAAAAACGAAGTTACAAAAACAACCAACACCACAGTTACAACTATAAACACCACACTTACAACAATCAACAACACTACAGTTACAATAACAACCAACACTACAGTTACAACAACCAACACCTCAGAAACAAAAACCACCAACATCACAGTTACAACAGCCAACACCACAGCTACCACAACAAACAATACAGTTACAACAACCAACAACACCACAGGTACAACAACAACCAACACAACAGCTTCAACAACAAAAACATTCATCTATAAACATGAACACCACAGTTATAACAGCCACCAACACCAGATTTACCACAAGAGCTGTCGCCGAATGGCAGCCAGTTATACCCCCGCTAATTGAACCCTGAATCAATATGGCAATGAATAAATTTAAGTGTGTGTGGACACAATACAATTGTGGACAAAATGATATACCTGCCCCCTTTTTACCTAAAAATATTCAATGACACATTATCCGCCTTTCAAAATTTCGGACAGCAACCATATTACTTCATGCACATCTTCAAGTGGTGCATCATTTCATCAAAATCCAAACAGAGCTTAAGGAGAACATCCGCTGACAAGAATCACCCCTCTGCCTTTTTCCAGAAAAAAATCAAAAACAAATTATCTCCCCTTCAACATTTAAGACATAAACAATATTATTTCATGCACATCTTCAGGTGGTGTTCTACAACTGTGTAACATTTCATTAAAATCCAAGCAGCCGTTTAAGAGAACATGCACTGATATCGTTCGTTTTCTTCTTCCAAAAAATATTGAAAGACAATTATCTCCCCTAAAAAATTTGGGGCACCAACTACATCACTTACTGCACATCTTCAGATGGTGTACTACAATTGTGTAAAATTTTATCAAAATCTAATCAGCCGTTTAGGAGAACATGCGCTGACAAGGTTCGTCCCCTTTTTCCAAATAATATTCAAATATAAATTATATCCCCTTCAAAAGTTGGACAGCAACCATATTACTTCATGCACATTTTCAGATGATGTACTACAACTCTGTAAAATTTAATCAAATTCATTCAAGCAGGCGTTTAGGAGCACATGCGCTGACGAGGTAAATGAACGGACAGACGGACGGAAGAACGGGGTGATACCTACATATCCCAAACATTGTTTGCGGGGGTATAACAACCACCAACTTCCCAGCGACAACAAACAGTAACACCAAAGTAACAAAAATCACCAACACCACAAATATAATAACCACCAACAGCACAGTTACAACAACCACCAACACCCTAGTTACAACAACCAACCAAACCACAGTTCAAACATCTACAAACAAAACAGTTACAAGAGCCAATTAAACTACATTTGCAAGAACTATAAACACGACAGTTTAAACAACCAATACTACAGTTAAAACGCTTAAGTACAAATCAGTTACAACAACCACCAACACCACAACTACAACAATCAATGACACTACAGTTGAAACAACCATCAACCACCACATTTACAACAACCACTAACATCAAAACTGCAACAACAAACAAACTACAGCTACAGCCATCAACACCACAGATACAACAGCCACCAAAACTACAGCTACAACCATAAACACAACAGTTACAACAGCCACCAACACCACAATTACAACAAAAACCAACACCCCAGTTACAACAAGGATCAACACCATAGTGATAACAATCACCAACACAACAGTTAAAACAACCACCAACGTCACAGTTAAAACAACCACCACCACTACAGTTACGAAAACAAAAAAAAACTACATTTGCAACAACCATCAACACGACAGTTAAAATAACCAATACTACAGTTACAAAAACCACCAACACCACAGTTACAACAACCAGGAACACCACAGTTACATCCGACAGAATCAAAGTTACAACAACAAACAGCACCATAGTCACAACATCTACCAACACCACAGCTACAACGACCAACATTACAGTTGCAACAACCAAAAACACTACAGTTACAACAACCAACACCACAGTAACAACCCTCAACACCTCAGTTATAACAACCAACAACACCACAGTTACAACAACCAACAACACTACAGTTACAACAATCGCAAACACCAAATTTACAACCAACAGAATCAAAGTTATTACAAACCCAACTCCATAGTAACAACATCCACCAACACCAGTTACAACGACAAACACCACCGTTACAGCCAGCAACAACACTGTTACCAAAATCAACAATACCACAGTTACAACAACCACCAACTCCACATTCACAACCACCAACACCACAGTTACAACAATCACTAACAGTACAGTTAAAAGAAGCACCAACACTAAAGTTACAACAATCAACACCACAGTTACAACCACTAACACCACAGTTACAACAATCAGCAATAACACAGTTACAACAACAAAAAAGCACTACAGTTACAATAAACACCAACACCACAGTTACAACAACCAAAAACACCACAGTTACAACAACCAAAAACAGTACAGTTACAACTACCAACAAGACCACACTTACAACAACCACCAACATCACAGTTATAGAAACAACCAACACCAGTTTCAACAACTATTAACAGTTTCAACAACGAACAATACCACTGTTACAACAACCTCCGAAGCAAGTTATAACAACTATCAATACCACATTTACAGCAATCACAAACAACAGTTTTAACAACTATCATCATCTCAGTTTTAAGAACAGAGGTACAGCAGCCACTAACACGAAATTAGCAACAACCAAAAATACCAGCTAACAAAAGAAACATGAACACCATTATTCCAACAACCAACAAAATTACAGTTACAACAACCATCAGCACCACAGTTACAACAATCAATGACACTACAGTAAGAACAACCACCAACACCACTGTAACAACCAACAAAATCAGACATTGAACAACAAACAACACCATAGTCACAACATCCACCAACACCACAGTTAAAACGACAGACACTACAGTTACAACAATCAACAACCCTACAGTTACAACAACTATCAACACCACAGTTACAACAACCATCAACATCAAAGTTACAACAACCAGCAACGCCACAATTACAACAACCAACGCTACAGTTACAACAACCACCGACACCACAGTAACAAAAGCCCCAACACCACTATTACCACTAGAGCTGTCGCCGAATGGCTACCATGTAAACCCGCGCTAACTCAACCCAGAATCACTATGGCAAGAATAAATCTAAGTGTGTGTGGACACAATACAGTTGTGGACACAGTACAAATGTGGACACAATACAAGTATGGACAAAATGATATATCTGCCCCCTTTTTTCCTGGAAATATTCAATGACAAATTATCTCCCCTTAAAAATTTTGGACAGCGACCATATTTCTTATTGCACATCTTCATCAAAATCCAAACAGTGATTTAGAAGAACATGCGCTGACAAGAATCACCCCCTCTTCCTTTTTCCAGAAAAATTCAAAGACGAATCATCTCCCCTGCAAAATTTCAGTCAGAAACCATATTATTTCATGCACATCTTCAGGTGGTGTACTACAGCTGTGTAACATTTCATTAAAATCCAAACAGCCGTATAAGAGTACATGCGCTGACATGGTTCATGGACGGACAGACAGAATGACAGACGGACGGACAGACTGGAAGATACCTTTATACCCCAAACTTTTTTTCGGGGTATAACAACCACCAACACCCCAGTAACAACAAACACCACAGTGATAACAATCACCAACACCACAGTTACAATAACCAACAAAGGCACAGTTACAACATCCAACAACCCAGTTACAAGAACCAACCAAACCACAGTTGTAGCATCCACAAAACCACATTTACAATAACTACAAACACTACAGTTACAAAAACGAACTAAACTATATTTCCAAGAACCATTAAAACCACAGTTTAAACAACCAATACTACAGTTACAACATTCACCAACACCTCAGTTACAACAACCACCAACACCACAGGTACCACAACAATGACACTAAAGTTGAAACAACCACCAACACTTCATTTACAACAACCACCAACACCACAGTAACAACAGCCACCAACACCGAAGTTACAACAACGACCAACACTACAGCTACAACCATCAACACCACAATTACAACAACCAGCAACAACCCAGTTACAACAAGCAGGAACATTACAATGACAACAATCACCAACACCACAGTTACAATAACCCCGGACGGCACAGCTACAACAACATCCAACACCCCAGTTATAAAAACTATCAATACAACAGTTACAGCAATCACAAACAACAGTTTCAACAACTATCATCATCTCAGTTTCAACAACCACCAACACTACAGGTAGAGTTGCCACAAACACCACATTAGTCAAAGACACTGTTACGACACGTATTGTCGCCCCTGCACATATTGTCGCCGGCGACAATATATGCAGACGTATCGGCACATATTGTTGCCCTGCACATATTGTCGCCTTCACATATTGTCGCCGGCGAAAATATGTGTAGTACATTATCGGCACGTATTGTCTCCAGTTTTGAAAGAACTTAAACAAGATAATACTTTACATCAATGTTGAAGTAGCAAGAGTATTTCAAATATGCTGAGTCTTTGAAAATAAAATAGCTTGTGTTGCCATGGGAATTGAGATTTTTTTTTACAATATTAGTAGTTGAAACAGACTTTGAAATAATGTCATCTAGTATGAAAGCTATTTTTCTCACCATATATGTATGTTTCAAGAATAGAGAACGTCATAGAAAATATTGGAACTGTACGGCAATGTAGATCCCCTTAGAAAAACTTAATCTCGAATTCCCTCAACTCCTATACTTTCAGTTTTTACGCCCTTACCCAAACCTGTATGTTGTTTCTCTACCAATGTTGTCGTTTATATTTAGCTTTATGTTTGTTCTGAATTATTCAACTCGATACCCATGTAGGTCTAAGCTTTTTTTTCAAATTCCATAGCACCGTTGTCACTCTTTACCTTCGTATGTTTCCCGATAATCATCGTTTGTGCTTTTCTATCCATAATTGAATGTTCATTTCGATTTCTTCATATGATATTGTTATCTAAGAAATCTACTTTTTTAAGTCCAGGGCTAACCGTTACTGTTGTAATTAGATTGCGTCCGTCATAACCTTTTCTCATTTAAAGAATCGCTATACAGATTCAGTTTGGGTCTGTCGTCTGTCGTTCATAATTTTTTCATAAGATTTTCTTCTAAAGATTAAAACAAACATGGTAGTTGTTCTTATAATATGCTAAACAAGTGTTGTTAATTTGGTAACGAGACTTTGTTTATAAATGCCGGCAGTTGGAAACTTAGTTTAGCATTGAACTGTATTAAAAATACAAAGATCCTTTAGAGAACCGATGAATGGTTTCAAACTTTGTATGAATGTACCTATGGTGATGACTAAGTGGTGTTAGTTTTTGAGCCGAAACTTCATTATAAATAAATGACCGCCAGTGGATATTGGATGATTCATATCTGTTTTAACCTTTTTTGAAAAAAATTTACTTCCTACAGAATTAACAAAAGCCTGCAATCATCAACTAGACGGAATCTGTGCAAAAAAAAAATCAAAATGACCGCTGGATGCATAATGATCACCAAATTCGAAGAAAAAATGCAATTTTATGCAATATCTAAATAACTGCTTTCAAGAAAATGATCATATTTTGTATAAATATTCAGTAGGATGAAAGGAAGGAATTAATTTGACAAAAATTTTCAAAATGGCCGCTGTTTCCGAAATGGCCTCCAAAGTACGTAAGAAATTTTGACCCGATTTCAACGAAAATTTATTTGTAGGCAGGTTTTAATATTGTGAAAAAGATGCAATGGGGGAAAAATCAAAATGGCCGACATTTCCAGGATGGCCGCCAAATATGTTCAAATTTTAACTTTGTCCGATTTCACCGAAAATTCCTTTCTTTGTAGATTTTGATGCTGCGAACAGGTTGGAGTCATCGAATTGGCTGTCAGGGGCGTCATCAGTTATTGCTTGCAATTGCAAATCTAGTTTAATTTCAGTTTCTTCTAAATACATGACGATATTGCACTGAACCACCAGTCTGCAATTTAAAAATGTATTTATTTTCACTGAACTTGTTCTGGTATGAATCAAACTTCAAACGAATAAAGGAATAGTGGCCTTACAGTGGTGCAGTTAGTCCCCGTGGGTATCCCAATCGTCTTCCGGAATTCTTGTCCTCCAGATTCAGCAAACAGGGAATCAAATTGAAAATAGGTTATACAAGTAAGCGCAACTCGGCATTTAATACTGGAAACAGAAATTTTAGCAGTAATAGATATTAATCGGAATTGTGTCCGTACAAAGTGTTAATTTTTCATAATTTAACATCATGAAGATTATGTAATGCACAATTTACTTAAACTCAGCAAAAGAATTACATAACATTGGAAAAGCAAAAATTAAAAAAGTCCCTTCTAAGCAGCATTTAGTGAATAAATTTTAACAATACATATAGATATTTGGACGATATTTTGGCTCTAAATAATCCTGAATTTTCTAAATTTACAGATGAAATTTATCCTGCAGAACTTACTTTAAATAAATCCAATTGCAGCAGTGATTATACTCCTTTTCTTGATCTTGGTATATCAAGGAAAGTTAAACACTAAGGTTTATGATAAAAGGGATGATTTCTTCTTCCCTATAGTCAATTTTCCCCATCTCGACGGCGATGTTCCGTTAGCCCCTTCTTACGGGGTCTACATTTCAGAACTTGTTCGATATGCACGAGTATGTAGTGATGTTTCTGACTTCAACGACCGCAATCTTTGTCTCACTGAAAAACTTCTGCATCAAGGGTTTAGATATAAAATTCTCTATATTTTATAATAGATACATTGACATTAAAAAAATTTGGTTCTACATGCAGGGCTCTTATACATCAGGGCATTTCACATCCAAACTTCTATTGGAATATCATTTACAAAGCGCATAAATTCAAAAATTGTCCTTCCATACCTATAAATCCGTTGAACAAACTTATTCAAAAAGGATATAAATACAGCATTGTTGTAAATTCTTTACTTCTGGTTTTTGTTGGTAAAAATATTGAAAATCTCCTTAATGCTTTACACCATCACTAAATTTCAACAATTTTTCATATTGGCAGTATTTGGCATTGTACAATATTCTGTTCTTCTTTCATAATTGATATTTTGTTATACCAAATCTATTCTAAATATTTCAATTAAAGTTTCATATGTAAGAAGGCTTGATATCATACTCAACGAAAATTATGTCCTTAGCTAGCTGTCAGTAACTGCGAGCATTTGTCCGGACAACACCTGTGCGTATTGTCTTCATGTTTTATGTACTTCATTGTAAGGTACACGTCTTGAGAAGGTGCACTTTTTTCTAGTTTGATTTTTACTGTGAGTCTTTTTGTGTATTTATTTTTTAGCCATTCACCACGCATAGGGGGAGGGTTTGGATTCAAGAAAACGAGTTTAACCCCACCGCAATTTTTGCAATTTTGGTCATTGGCTTGTCCTTGTCTTCTTATAAAATTTTAGTTTCTTGATATTTGGGTTATTGGATGTGTTTAGTAGTATATAGGGACGAGCAAATTATGATTTGAGGTGGTGGTGCTGTGGTGGTGCCGGAAATGACGTCACCTGAAGTGACGTAGACCGGAAGTGATGTCACCGGAAGTCACGTGACCGTAAGCGGAAGTCACGTGACCGGAAGTGGATGTCACGTGACCGGAAGCGGAAGTCACGTGACTGGAACACGAAGTGTCAACATTGCGCATGCGTAACCGGAAGTGTGTATGTATCTACTGTAGGTAGCCATATTGACCGGAAATCATGATTTTTTTCTTTTTTATCTAGAAGCAGCAGCAGAAGCCCCATTCCCCTAGCGCAGCAGCAGCAGCAGCAATATAGCGAAATCAGCACGCGAACACTTCCAAAAACGTACTCGTGAGCGACTCGTGAGTTGTGTGAAGAAACTCGTGAGTCATGTGAGCAGTCGTGAGTGGAATCATAAAACACGAGTATTCTCACCTAAGTCTCGGACAAAATAAATAAACTTGTTGTGAATTACGAGTGAATCCAGCCATTAGCTACTGAATCCGGGAAGGGTCACTCTGCGTTTCACCAGGCTTGTGACTGACTATCCAAAGGATATGCCGCATTACCCCTTCCTCCCAAACCCAACTGTCTTTGCTTTTTTTGCTTTACGTTGTTTCGTTGTCTTCGGTCGGTGGTGGGCCATATGAGCAGTCGTGAGTGGTATCATAAAACACGAGTATTCTCACCTAAGTCTCGGACAAAATCAATAAATTTAAAAAGGCACAGAAAAATACTAGAAAGAGTTATCTATCTAAAAGAACGCGAACCTGATAGAAGACACCTAGCAACAAACTTTGTGCTTCACAACCCTTTCAATTTCCGCGATGAACGCGGACGTCATAGAAGACACCCACAGATTAACAACCACAAAATTATCACCCTTGACGAACGAGGACGTTATAGAAGGCACCCTCAAAAATGCCAGACAATGAAAACTTCCGAAAACATCCGAACGACCACGCCCGAGTCGTTCCGACTAGGGAAAATACCCGACTACAGTCTCAATCTTAAAAACTTCCGACTTCCGGTTTATACCTGGGAAAATAACCAATTTCCGGTCGCGCATGTACACTGTAGTAAGGCTTTACAAGACCCCTGCGGGGTCACGTGTTGTTCCAACACGTCATTTCCGGTTAATATGACTACCTACAGTAGATAAATACCTACTTCCGGTTGCGGATGCGCAGTGAAAATGTTTCGTGTTCCGGTCAGGTGACTTCCGCTTCCGGTCACGTGATTTCCAACACGTCATTTCCGGTTAATATGGCTACCTACAGTAGTACACATCTACTTCCGGTTTACACATGGGGCTACACCCACTTTCGGTTGCGCATGTGCTATGTTTTAAGGTCAACCGTGACCCCTGTGGGATCACGTCTTGTTCCAACACGTCATTTCCGGTCAATATGGCTATCTACAGTAGATACGCATCCACTTCCGGTTGAGCATGCGCAATGTTGACACTTCGTGTTCCGGCCACGTGACTTCCGCTTCCGGTCACGTGACTTCTGGTTACGTCACTTCCGGTCTACATCACTTCCGGTGACGTCATTTCCGCCACCACCACAGCACCACCACCTCAAATCATAATTTGGTCGCCCCTATATACTACAGTCGAACCTGTACTAGCGACTCCCTGTCTATAACGACAAACTGCTCATAGCGACCTTTTTCATCCCTCCCGAGAAAATTCCCACTTTGATTACCTCTCTATAACGACAACCTGTCTAACGCGACTTACGACTGTAAAAACCGTCCGCACGACTCTGAAATCCTGTACATAGCGACTTTCGATGCTCCACAAAAACCGGATGTTGACATTTTTTCGTTCTCGTCAGATACGTTTTCTAGTGAGATTTCAATCAGCTGATATCGTTAACATCGAAATTTCATGGTAGGTGAACGAGATTTCGGAATTGGCCAATGAGAATCAATGAGATAAAAATAGTTTTCATTCCTGAGTGATTAATGTTTACATAATTTCTAAGAAAAATCAAATTCAAAAGATGGCGTTTTAAATTCAAAAGTGGAAGCGATAAAACTTTCAGACATTGGAAATTGACAGAAATTTTTGGGGTTGGAAGACCCAGATACAGAGTTTACGTAAAAGAAAGACTGACAGAGGTGTTATATCACTTTGAAAAATGCCCCTGAATCGCAAAAACGCACGAGACGCATCACCGGGAATGAAGACAAAAACGATCTTTGCGTGGAATAGTTTAAAGATGCTGCGAAGCGACGAATTTAAAATTATAAAAGTCCAATGTTCAAGGAGCTAGCACTTGCTATTGCTAATGACTTTAAAAACAATTCATTAAGGGAGTTGATGCATCAATCATGAGGATGGCTTGGACCTGTATATAAAGACCTCCTGCCTATAGTGACCTTTTTATCTGTGTCCCTTGAAAGGTCACTATAGACAGGTTTAACTGTACTGTGGTTTGTTTCCATTGATTTATTCACTTTTTTTACCTTTTTCAGGTCATTTAGGGCTTTCTATATGGTGTGAAGTTCCTCACTGTGTTGA
The DNA here is from genome assembly GCA_002080025.1 of Modiolus philippinarum. Taxonomy (NCBI): domain Eukaryota; kingdom Metazoa; phylum Mollusca; class Bivalvia; order Mytilida; family Modiolidae; genus Modiolus; species Modiolus philippinarum. The sequence continues at coordinate 13,138 of MJUU01024975.1, forward strand.
AGACCGTACGGTGACCCCTGGATGCTTTGTTTTGGGTCGTTTTAACCTGGATATGGGATGTTGTCTCCTTGACATTTACCCCATTTCCTTTCTTTTTCATATATACTGCATTGTAAATTTCAATTTCAGTTTTGCCCGAAAGGAAGACTTTGGACTTACTATATATGACACAGCTGAAGACATTCGCTATCAATCTGTTTAATTCGGCAATTGATAGCCAATATTAAACACAGTCATGACAAATGAATTTTAAACAATATATAACGTCTTTTCTTGAAGTCTCACCTTCAGAGACTACTTTTCTTTTTCTGCAGGAACACGTTTTCTCTCACAGATCAATATTCGATTGCACTGGTAACTATGTAATGTACTCCGGTCAGATGCCGAGAACGATCCGGGAAGAAATTGATGACAAACAAGAAATGCGCTCAGTCTTATGGAAAAGGGAAACTCATAGAATTTGAAAAAAAATGGCTATATTTTCAGTGAGGATATTGCCTCACTTGCCTCAAGTGTAGTTACGGCCATAATCTGATTTGTTCAAATCATGTCACGTGACATTTGAGTTTTTGCTGGATCAACCGGTAAGCATTGGGTCGCATAGGAATGTCAACTGCAATGTGTTGAAACCTGTACGGCAAATTCTGTTGAAACATAATAAGATGGCGGATCATCCGAGCCCAATTAGGTAGACACCTAATTTTTCTACCTACTCACTCATTTGCCCTCGTTTCTGCGTTAAGTTGTGTTACTGTACAGAACCCAAATATAATGGGGAGTCTCCACACCAAGCGTCATAGACCAACGTTCACATATGAACTTGTATTTTATGTACAAACTGAGAGTCCGAAGTGCTTTGAAAAATCGAAGCGAAATGGTCATGTTTGGTTGAACTTTACAGCGAGTCATTCAACTTTTCCAAACAAAAGTGGATGTTTATAGTCTATTTTTGTACCAAACATTTTGATCAGCACAGTCGGAAACTATAATTTTACCGGTAATTACCTGTAAAATGTTTTGCAAAAAAAAAACAGCGGAGTACGGCCGTGTCAGCAACAAATGTTTACATTTTCCCCTCGATTACGGTTGAGTCATTGTACGGCCGAGTCAAAATTTACAAATTCCGTGAGAAGTGTGCATGCAGTCGAGTCATTTACAATTGGTCAATATTACCTATGTTACTTTTTAATATCAGTAGATACGATGGATACTTGTCATAATCTGAACAGTTTATAGACCGACTTTTTAACTTGAAAGCAAGGCTTGTTTGTATTTTCTAAAAAATATATCCCAATCCTGAATTTTGAGAAAAAAGCAAATTGCGTTCAAAGATTAACTAGCAGTTTCGCTCATGGCGAATAAAATATTTTCATACTAGAACAGAACACCAAACAACCTCTTTTCAACTAGTGTTTGTCACTGACAACGAAGACATTAGATACCGATTGTAATGTATTTAAGATCATAAAGTCAGCACATGAACAACTTGTGGTTCAGCTGATCTATGTAGAATCTGAACCTAAATGTAAATGAATAGCGAAACTTGTGACCCTGGCTTTAATGTCAATTTTTACATGATATCCGAATAACTGACGATTCCACCAAATTTTCCAGCAAGTATTCGAAAAAAGTCCTTTTTAATACCTCGACCAGAGAAGTATAAACATATCTCTGAATATACTTAGTCACTGCTTATTTAGGAAATCACAGCATGTCTATATTATGGTGAACTATATTATCTAATACTTCTGCTTCAAAAGATACATGAAGTTTAGGTTTGACAGACGAAGGAAGTATAGACAAAGGGACAGGCAACACCTTTTAAGCTTTATCACATGCCAATTATAAAAGCAAATCCGTTGAAGAAGATATCAATTTCTTCTCAATAATAGGAACAGAAGAAAGTCGTTGATTGACAAGAATTCGCCAACTGCCCTGTCCTATCAGGAGTCCGTCAGGGTTCAGTACTGGACGAATGCCTCTTCTTCATATATATCGACATTTGTCTCTTCGCACACCGTACCATCGTCTTTTTTACAATCAACTTACAATTTGACTGTAATGCTATTCAATCTGATCTAGACAAAACCTAAAAATGGCAAGAAGAGTTGTTAACGTCCTTCAACACGGAAATCATTCACATATCTAGGAAAAGAAAACCAGTACATTTTGAATCTTCTCTCCGTAACAAAATTCTTAAATCAGTGGACAAAGTATCATTTGATCTAACCATTATCAAATATTTATCCTGGAATAGTCACAAAAATTACATTACAAACAAGGTAAATAACACTTTTAGATTCATCAAGCATGGTGTAAAAACCAACAATCTCAAGAACAAGGAACTAGCATATAACACCTATGTAAGGCTTCAATTAGAAAACTGTTAGATAGTTTAGGATCCTTGGTAGCAAATGTGTCTCCACAAATTAAAAAAGTTCAAATAAGGTCAGCTTAAGGTACACACTAAATCAACACAACTACCAATACAGTGTTACCAAAATGCTACAACAACTTAACTAGTCTGCCTTACAACAGCCTAAACGATTTCTCTTCACTCAATTATAGAATAAGAAACAATCTGGTTTATATAAACTGTCAAATTAACCACATTTCATCAAGAGATCATAAATGCATGCTGTCACATTCACCAAGATATTACCACCCCTCATACTTCTTTCCTTGCACTATAAGACCTATCCTCATGAACAGCAACCAATCATCTACAATTAACTAAATTCTTCGTTTTTTTCAGAAATGTAAAAAAATATCACTTGCAAGCATTCTTGCACAAAAAATATTTTTTCCCAAATGTGTCTTCTAGTATATTCAACAGATTGAGTAGAATGAGTATCCCGTAGATATAGATGTTTTGAGGGATAGGGTTTGGTATTCTGTTCTTGTCAGCAAATATTTTATTCACGATGAATGAAACTTTCAGTTAATAGGCCTTTTCAAAAATCATTTGGTCCGCTGTTCCGTTTAGGTATTTAGATACAATGAAACAGTTTCGGTTATCAACCAACACGGCAAGTGTTGTTCATCCTGAACACAGTAACTGTGAACTGAGTTCAATAACACTGTTCATATTTTGATTACTAGGTCATTGATAACTGTGACATTGCACTATTTTTGTCAGAATTAAAAAGTATTCAGGGTTTCAGTTGTCTATTGTTAGCCAGCCTTACGAGTAATAACAGGAAGCGAAGAGTCTTTGTACCTCCATTTGATAGGAGAGTTCAAATCCAGGAAAAGATAACAGCACTTTTTTGAAAGGGCAATTGTTGAACGCCTTGTGTTTTTTTTTTCTGAAAATTCAGTATCAAAATATATATATTAAGAAATAAAAACAAGCGTTCCTTTCAATTTAAAGGTCAGTCTGTAAACTCTTGAGTAAATGTCATGTATTCATTCAATGTCTTTTAATATCTTCTACTGATATGCAACAATAACAGGTAATATAATGACCAAATGACTCAACTGCATGCACACTTCTTACGAAGTTTGTAAATTTGGACTCAACCGTACAATGACTCAACCGTAATCGAGGGGAAAATGTAAACATTTGTTGGTAACACGAACGTACATTGCAGTTTTTTTAACAAAGCATTTTACAGGTATTTACAGGTACAATTATATAGTTTCCGAGTGTGCTGATCAAAATGTTTGGTACTAAAATAGACTATAAACATCCACTTTTGTTTGGAAAAGTTGAATGACTCGCTGTTAAGTTCAATCAAACACGAACATTTCGCTTCGATTTTTCAAAGCACTTCGGACTCTCAGTTTGGACATAAAATACAAGTTCATATATGAACGTTGGTCTATGACGCTTGGTGTGGAGACTCCCCATTATATTTGGGTTCTGTACAGTAACACAACTTAACGCAAAAACGAGGACAAGTGAGTGAAAAGGTAGAAAAATGAGGTGTCAACCTAACTGGGCTCGAATGATCCGCCATCTTTTTATGACTCGACAAAATTTGCCGTACAGGTTACAAAACAGTGAACCGGTAAACATGAAAATTCGATATAATATAACAGATACCACCCTAGATAGTGTGTGACCTAGCGGTTTCTCTACCCTCGAAATTGAGGTCACCCTCGAGCAAGCTCTCGGGTGACCTTACATTCTCGGGAGAGAAACCACTGGGTCACACACTAGCTAGGGTGGTAAGTGTATAATATCGACCAAACAAATGGCAATTACTCCACTATAGGAAAATAATTATTTACTGTAGACTAAATAGATATTGTCAAAGAGACCTCTTTAACTTTTCATGTATCTCTAAAATGTTTTTGAATTTGCAATTGCCGTATGTTCCATTTCCAGCAACCATGGCCATTTTGGTTGACGGATAGTTAAATTGAATCTGGTTCACTGCTTTTAGATCACAAAATTGGTCCTTTGAAGCAGTGGAATCAAAGAATAACCTGGTCGTTGAATTACCTTTTAACAAGAAAATGCAAATATTCCTTGGAAATGAACTCGGAGGCTGTGCATTTATTGCGGCATTGTGAGATATACGTTTCATCGCTAAAATAATTGAAAACAAATTTCAAAAGTGATGACCAAAACGGCCAGATAGGGCTATATTTTTACTCTTACTTATTTATATTATGCTCTTAATCAGATAAAGGAATTTGATTCAAAATTTCCCACAATGATAATATGCCAAGTTACATGGCACATAATGATGAGCGTTTTAATACAAAATCTCTTAATATCTATAGCTACTTACCATAACAAGAGGCTCGTAAGAGCCTGTATTGCTCACCATGGCCATGGGTGACATATTCAGTCAAAATAATCCCAATGTTTAAGGATCTCATTTTTCAAGTGTGTTAATAGACATTGATATAATTATGATCCAAAGTTAAACTTTGATCCTCAATGGCAGCTATTTTGGTTTCGGTCCCAGGTGGCTTATAATTTCAGAGAAGATCATTTAATATGTGTTTTCCAATATGGTGTCAAATGTTAAAGTCTCCTGTACTGTTTTCGGCCATTTTGGATGATGTGCTGGCTTCGCAGACATACATTTAAAGGAGACCGCCCAACGAATATTGTACATGACCAAATTTGGTTCAATTGGCCTTGCAGTTTTCACAATAGAAAATCTTACTGACAGCAATCTTGGATGCAATACAGACATTGTGTGACCATTTTGAGCAAGTGTACTTCCAATTAGCTTTGTATTTTCAGAGAAAAGATCGTTGAATATGTTATCCGAGAGAATTAAATGTAAGACTAAGATCCCCGTTTGCTGCCATCTTGAATGAAGTGCAGACTTGCCGTACACATTTTTAAAGGGGTCCTGCCAAGGACTTTTGTGCTCAAGTTTGGTTCCAATTGGTTCTGCGGCTTCAGAGGAGAAGATCTTTGAATTCCTTCCCGAAGGATTCAATGTAAAAACCATGGTTCCTGCTGGCGGCCATCTTAGATAAGATTCGAACTTGCCCTACACATTTTTTGAAATGGGACCATCCAAGGACTATTGTGACATAGTTAGGTTCAAAATATAAAAGTGACAATAAAAGTCCGAATCGATCAAAGGAAGAGACCAGTAAGGAAAATCCGTATAACATTCGACTGAATCAGGGGAACACAATCCGACACAGAACATTTTTGGCAAGCCGTCATGCATCAACCTCCCGCTTATATGACGATTAACTATAGCTTCTGTGTGCACAGATTGTATTAAATGTCAAAGCCATAATATTGTCAGGGCGCACTACACTATTTCAATACGCCAATGTTTGACAGACCTCGAAAATAGTACTATAAAAAATAGTGCCTTTTCATATAGTGCCTTTTCATTTGTAGTGACTCCAGCCAATTGATACATGTTATAATCAAATTGGCTTTGCTTTGCCATATGGTCCAATATTAAACTATGTTCCCCGCTGGCAGCTATTTTGGATGCCATGCAGATATGTCAGATGCATTTTCCAAAGAATACCAACAACGAACCATTGTGAAAAATTATGTTTCCAATCGTCCCAATACCCAGGAGAAGATTGTTGAATATGCTTTCCCATAGGGTCCAATGTTAAACTAAGTTTCACGCTTGTAGCTATCTTGAATAAAGCGTATACTTGCCGGACATTTTTGAAAGGGAAGCACCAAAGGACTATTATGACTACATTTGCTTCCAGTTGACTCTTCGGCTTCAGAGAAGATCTTGAAATGCTTTCCAATAGAGTCAAATGTTAAAATCATGTTCCCTGCTAATGACCATCTTGAATGAGATGCGAGCTTGCCAGAGGCATTTTTAATGAGGACTAACTAAGGATTATAGTGACCAAGGTTGGTTTCAATTGGCCAAGTATATCAGAGGAAAAAATCATTGAATTAAGGTCAAATTTTAAACTTAGATCCCCAAAGGGCTATTGTGACCAAATTTGGCTCCATTTATCCCAGTGGTTTCAGAGGAGAAGATCTTCGGATGGAAAGTTAACGATCGTTGGACGACGGACAATGGATTGACGACGAACGCCAAATGATGGCAAAATCGTACCGCTATAGCCAGTAGAGCTGAAAAGTATAGAAGATGAGAGTTCCTCCACAAAAACCTACAGGAAGGCTCAGCCTCCTGAGCTGGAAATTATGATAATACCCTCTTTAAAACAATTCCAGTCAGTGAATTGCAGACAGAATGTATCACTATGAACAAAAAAAATGACTGTCCTTACCAGTGACAGTCATTTTTCGACTGTCAGAGACTGCCGAAAACTGAAAAAGACTGTGAAATTTACTGCATTTGTTTGCTAGAGACTTCCATTGACACTGACAGTCGTTGACAGAATTTTACTATGTCTGCCCATGACTGTGTCGGACTGCTGGTGACACTGACAGGCGATCTTAGACTTTATGAAAATTCACCTGGACTGTCAGTGTCTGTGGACATCGCTCACAGTCAAGGACAAACACTTTAAACTCTCATCTGTCTGACAGTGGCTGTCAACATCACACACAGACATTGGCAAACATTTTAAACTGTTACATAGACTGACATTGACTGTCATTGTCTGTTGCAGCTATAGACAAATGTTCTCTGTCTTTACTTTGTCTGACATTGACTGTCACCATCGTTCACAGATATGGACAGATATTCTTGCTGGTTGGGAAGTAAATTTCATCATATTTGTACATTTTTTACAAACAAAGGCAAGCTGTTACTTTTCTTTTCCAATCGTTAGCGAATCTAAGTGATTCAACTTAAGAATAGAAATACTCTAATCCGTGACAATATTAACTAGTTCTGTTCCTCGTTTATATTAAAGTAGACACATAATACATATAGGTTTGCAAAGGTTTATGATAAATTCAACCTGGGACGAATAAATATATAAGTCCCGTATTAAATTAAGCACACCTGATAGAATTCATACCCCGTCTCCAGCTTCCCCACACACATTCTTTTTTTCCAATAATTAAAAAAATAAAGCGTATTTCACTGGTGATTTCGAATAAACTATAAAACCTATGAAATTATCCTTATTAGTAAAGGGAATAAAATTATTCTACTATATCATCTTTATACGAGGTTTTTAAGAAAATTTCTGCATGTACAGCGATATACATTTTATAAATCATGTTTTGTAAAGGTAGGTCTCTTACTCGTATCTGTATGTCGATACCCTGTAATTGTACTATTTACCAGATAGTCCATAGATATGTTGAAGGACCAAAATGTGAAAAAAAATTATTTTTTTTTTAAATTTTAAAAAAAAAACACACACACAAAAAATAGGAAGAAAAAAATCATCAGAATAAAAAAAAATCGTAACAGAATGTTTGATGTTGTAAAGATGCTACAACTGAATTCTTTGATGCATGTGTTTTAGGATGCAAAGAAGAAATATTCACTAAATTTATCAAATTCTTATCTTTATTTAGATCAAAGAAATTATCTATCCTGAAAAATTGTGTACACCTTTCAAAATTACCTGTATGGACATCCAGTCACCTGTGATCGTTACATGAATGTTTATTCTATGTAATATACATATAAGTGTGACACACGCATAGATCATAATTGCTTATTGAAACCAACACAAAAAATAATCATTTTAGCATTTTTTTTAAATTGTACTTGGAGACTAACAATTTCATCTGAACACGGGATTAAAAATTACACCCCCATCAAAAAATACACTATATTTCAAGATACAAGATAAAATGTCGAAATATTTTGTTTTTAATAAAATGTCGAAATATTATGTTTTTAATTGAAGAAATATTAACTGAATTTATAAAATTCTAATCTTTATTTAGATCAAAGAAATTATATATTCTGAAAAATTGTGTACACCTTTCAAAATTACCTGTATGGACCTCCAGTCACCCGTGATCGTTACATGAATGTTTATTCCATATTAAATATAAAGTGCGACACGCGCATAGATCATAATTGCTTATTGCAAACAAACAAAAAATCATTTTAGCATTTTTTGTTCAAAAATCATGTTTGGAGACTTAACAATTTCATCTGAATACGGGATTAAAAATACACCCCCTAAAAAAAACATGCAAAAAATACACTATATTTCAAGGACCGAGAAAAATTACAAAGATAACATGTCGAAATATTATGTTTTTAATTGAAGAAATATTTTGTATTCTTTGTCATTTAGAATATTCTGTTGAAATAATAGAACTAATAGAACTAATGCAAGAAAAATGAGCTGATAGTACGTATTTGACAGAAAAAATAAGTCAATTTGCTAACTCTTGACTAAATCATCGATTGTGGTAAAAACACGGACTCTAGAGCTCTATGTCTGCTCGGTGTCCATGCTGAGCCTGGAGCCCAGTGAGTTGAGCCAGGAGCCCTATGAGTGAAGCCTGGTGGCCTGTGAGTAGAGGCCGGAGCCTTATGTTGGAGCCCAGAGTCCTTATGTTGGAGCTCAGAGTTCATTTGTTGGAGCTTGTAGTATCATGTTCAAATTAAAGAAAATTGGGACCCAGAGCCAGTGTTATTCCCCAAGCAGATACTGGATAACAGAAAGTAACGTTCTGTTATTATTTAGTTTACGGAATCATTGTGATTTACTCGATCACTAAACGCCGTGCGCGGTCCCGGCTGAAGAATAGGCCCGCAGCATCCTCTGAGCTTGGAGTATGAGCCATCCTAGCAGAGGACCCCGAGGGAACCCCGGGATATAGAAATAGGACCCAGTATCTCCGGCTTGCGGGGTGAGACCCCTCCTAAACGGAGGCTGACCCCGAGGGTCCCGGGATATAGAAATAGGACCCATTCCGTGGTTGTGCGGGATTAATAAATACACAACCCATCTTTCGGATGGGATGTAAACTCAGGTCCACGTGTTGGAAGAAATGCCACGCTTCCTGCACGTTAAAGAACCCTTGTAGCAAGCTCTTTTTTGGGTGGTCCGTAGGTGATCGGCTACAAGGCTAAATTCCCCGCCCTTGACGATTTCACCCTATTTTCCAGTGGCAGTCAGAATTTCCCGTCCCATGGCCATTTCCATACCCCAAAATGATTATTTATCAACAAACTTGTTCTCGTCTTGATATAGCTGAAATATTGCTGAGTAGACGTTAAACAATATTCAATCAATCAATC
>MJUU01024975.1:23861-57352 GCA_002080025.1 Modiolus philippinarum
AAAAAAAAATATATTTATTTATGTATTTTCTTAAATTCAAAAAGCACGTTATTGTATACATTTCTTGTGAAAACAATAGCATGTCGAATAGGTAACGGTAAAAACACAAACTGCCTGGAATTTGTCGCTTTCAAGAGCTTGGACAGTGCCTATATTCAGCATGTTTTCTACCAAATGACCGGATATTACCAGCGAACACAAATGATATACGGGACTGTCGAGTCAAATTTTTGTTACCGAAGATCCTGTTTGTACGAAAAAATACATCAGTTTGCACTCGCAGGGGATTGCATATGATGAAAAAAAATGTAAGCATTGTTCAACTTACTGAATCTTGGCATGTAGTCGTAGGAATATTTCCAATTTCCGCACAAATATATATATTTGGGGAGGGGACTTGGTATTTTTTCTGGTAGGGTGTACCAAAATGATTTCAGAAACATACCCCGAATTTATATACTGATGTACTTAAAACATAAACAAATCCAAATTGGTGACCTGTATTTAAATATTAAAACATCAAAAAAACATGAAATATTTCACTTTTAATTAAAGAAGATATTACACATGAATTATGTTCCCTATTAAATCATTGCCCAATTTTCACCCCTTTTCTTTATTTGATACCCAAATTTATATACATTATTCTTTCTATATCCGTATTTATATTCAAATGGCTTAAGAGACACACCTAAACTTTATACATAATTTCGAGCTAAGAACCATACCCGAATTTTTGGCACATTCCTGTTGACTAAAATATATGAAGTTACTGGTATTGAGGCACTAATTTAATTCCTTTGATTGGAGGATCTAGTTGGGGGAGATGTGGTACCTCCTTTATCTTAATAAAAAATTTCGTGTAGAATTTAGGCAAATAAATACGATTAAAACTAACAAAATCGACTTCAGCCCCCTATTTGAATCCCCCTTTTCAAAGGTTGAATCCGCCATTGCCTTCAACTACAAAGAGTCCCTATCTCAAAAGTTCCGTACTGCAATATTTATTATAGAATGCTTGAAAAAGTGACAATTTTCGATTTGTGAATGCCGCTCTACATCTGCTAAATTGATGAGTTTCTGTAAGAGAAGTTATTAAAATACCCTCCAGAATATATCTCTGAAAAGTGTAAACGTACACCCTCAAAACCCATACAGAATGAAGCTATCTGTTATATTGTTGTTGACTATAGACAACTAACTTGTGATAAATTTTCAAGGCCTTGTAAAAAATTAACAAAGACCTACCTTTGTCTGCATGTAATAATCCCTTGTATTAAAAATACCACAAACAAGATTGACAGCACGCCAGCATTTGATTTACTGATCTTTTCTGTTATACATGAGTGAACATATTAAATGAACAGTTCGAGAGGACCGTAAAATAAAACATCTAAACCACATGTATGGAAAAAAAACCACAACAAATGGCATGGCTACACATGAAACACAAAAGTATGTGCCTCAAATAGAAACTTGTCAATCTTAAGTTCTTTTTTCTCTTGTGATTTCGCAGTTAACCTGTTTGGGGACAACCATTTGATTTTCGGGGGGGGGGGGTTGCCTAGAAAAAAATATTTATTTTCATGAAAATCTCGAACAAATTATTTATTTTATCAAACGTCGATTTGTATTCCTATTATTGATATGTCCTTTTAATTTTTTTGTTGTCGTGTGTCTTTTTCGGGAAGATTGATTGCCAGTGCCGAGAAAAGGAAATGTAACAAAATTTCGGCATTTATATATTGATCTTTTTTCTAAATATTAGAATTACCCCAAATAACTTTAAATTGACTCTGGTATTTAAAAAAATTATACGTTATATTCTTAAATGGGATTGATGCATCTTTTTTTTTCTATTGTACATTATATTTCAAAGAAGTAGAGTAATTTAGTCGTGAATTTTGTTCCTATGTTGAGCTTTTTTCAAATCTTATTGAAAATCGCGTAGAGTGGTCCCTGGTACTTACACTTCCTACAAATAAGAAAATATACCGCACTGTTATGTTTTCTGACAATTAGCAGTCGAAAGCAGTGAAATAAAAGATACAGGAAAGAATAAATCCGAGTTTTCTGCTTAATTTATTTCTTCCTCAAAATTTATGCAAGGAAATACGCAGTACAAAAAGAACTATACAGTCCTGTTATGGACAGTCAGGTACATTGGCAATTATTGTCCCTGGGACAGTACATTTTTCGTTGATAGTGTGCCATGCTACCATGTCAGTTTAATACTGACATATCTAAATGATTAATCGTTTGAGTTTGAATGTCCAGTTTCAAAGATGGCTATTGTGCTTAAAGAGTTTGGGTTGGATCGATTATAATCATGGAATCACAAGCTTGAAAAAAATTTCAGATCCCAAGAAATAAATTCAATTTCCCGAAAATGAAAATGACAATGCAGATCGCGGATCCCTTAAAGGATTTATCCCGAAATATCTTACCCCAGTGTCCCGTATAAGCTGTCCCTCTACCCCTCAATAAATTGTTGTAACTTCGGTATTAAGTTATTTGTAAAAATAAAGAGATTGTTATAGATAACAAATTACCCAAGTTAACTGCAAATTTAGTTTTTACATATGACCATTTTCACAACTTCTTTCACTTCAGTGCAGATCAAATCAAAATATTGGAAAGTCATAAACATAGTGTATACAGATACTGAAGGTAGATAAAAGGTTGTTCCGATCTCGGAATTCTGTAAAAAGCAATTTTCAATCCTGAGTTTCAGAAAATGACACTGATGCAATTTCCGGACCAAGAATCCCCGCTCTATAAATTGGCTGATCCTGTCGTCACTTAGACCTTCTGTCCCTCAAACTTGAAGCATGTTTTATAAACAGAGGTTTATTTTCCCTTTGTCCTTGAATTATTTAAAGAATTTTTTGCTATTTAAGATAACAAGAAAAATGCAGTTTTTTTCTCATTTTCTTCATTCGTTTCATGGAAAATAAGGGTAATAGATGTACTTTCTTCAGTTTGTGGAATTATTTTTAAAAACGTTGATTTTTAGAGAGTTTAAAATTTTAGTTAAAGAACACCAATAAAAAAAATTTTTCGAGGAAGTTATGCGGAGCGAAGAATCTGCAACCTTCAAACAAGGACGTATATTGAGATTATATGTCCTTGCTTCATATATCAGGAAATCACAGATGAAAGAGAATAAAAAAATATTTGAAATTAAAACACGAAAAAGATAACATGATTGAAATTTGAGTTTAAAAGTTTTAAATATTGCACAAAAAACATGTAGAAAGGAAAATTTAAGATGTTGAGAATATCTGTCCATGTCTGTGAATGATGCCCACAGTCAATGTGAGACATGGTAAATGTTGAGAACATTTGTCCATGACTGCAGCTGACAATGACAGTCATTAACAGTCTAGGTAATTGTTTAAAATGTTTGTTAATGTCTGTATGTGATGTTGACAGTCACTGTCAGACAGATGAGAGTTTAAAGTGTTTGTCCTTGACTGTGAGCAATGGCCACAGACACTGGCAGTCCAGGTAAATTTTCATATAGTCTGAGATCGTCTGTCAGTATCACCAGCAGTCAGACACAGTCATGGGCAGACATAGTAAAATTCTGTCAACGACTGTCAGTGTCAATGGAAGTCTCTAACAAACAATTACAGAAAATTTCACAGTCTTTTACAGTTTTTGGCAGTCGCTGACAGCCAAAAAATGACTGTCACTGGTAAGGACAGTCATTTTTTTGGTTCATAGTGTATGGTTTCAAAAGATCAGTGCAGTCTGTCAAGTCTTTAAAAATGTACGTCAACTGAACAATTTCAGATTCAACTGTATATATAGTTGTAGAGGAGGTGACACGCTTTTGGGAAATCGAAAAAAATGGTAAAAAAAACTAAGGAAATGGAAAAAATGACGAAAAAATTAGGGAAATGGGATAGCCAACAAGTTTGAAATGGGAAAAACGAAAAAAAAGGGTTTGGGAATCGGGAAACGAGGTCAAAAAATGATGGAAATTGGAGAAAATTCCGAAAACGTTGGAAATGGGAGAACAGACACCACGTGTCATCCCCTTCCTTGCATTTTCAGAATTTATTAATTTTGTGGGACGACAATATGTGACGATATATGCGGCACATATTGTCGCCTCCAATGACGTTTAAACGGTATTGACAAAACCAGCACACATTGTCGCCGGCGACAATATGTGCCGTTAATGTCCAGCACATATCGTCGCCGGCGACAATATGTGCCGGTAAGGTCTGCACATATTGACGCCGGCGACAACATGTGCAGGGGCGACAATATGTGCCGTAACAGACACTATTTACCAACAAAAAAAATTAACACTACAGTTACAACAAACAACAACACTACACTTACAACAACCATCTACATGACAGTTACAACAATCAATGACACTACAGTAAGAACAACCACCAACACCACAGTTACAACAACCAACAACACCATTATTACAACCAACAAAATCAAACATACAACAATAAACAACATTATAGTCACAACATCCACGAACAACACAGTTACAACGACCATCACCACAGTTACCACAATCAATACCACAGTTAAAACAACCAACACTACAGTTGAAACAACCACCAACATCACAGCTACAACAACCAACACTAGAGTTACAACAGCCACCAACACCACAGTTACAACAGCAACCAACATCACAATTACAACTAGAGCTTTCGCCGAATGGCAGCCAGGTAAACCTCCCGCTAAATGAACCCTGAATCACTATGGCAAGAATAAATTTAAGTGTGTGTGGACACAATACAGTTGTGGACACAGTACAGATGTTGACACGATAAAAGTATGGACAAAATAATATACCTGCCCCCTTTTTTCGAGAAAATATTCAATGACAAATTATCTCCCTTTCAAAATTCCGGACAGCAACCATCACATGATGCACATGTTCAGGTGGTGTTCTAAAACTGTGCAACATTTCATCAAAATCCAAACAGTGGTTTAGGAGAACATGCGCTGACAAGGAACATGGACGGAGAGACGGACGGTCAGATGAGTATATACCTTTATACGCCTTTTTTGTTGGGGCATAAAAACCACCAACACCCAAGTAACAACACACAGAAACACCACAATGACAACAATCACCAACACCACAGTTACAATAACAACCAACGCCACAGTTACAACAACATCCAACACCCCAGTTACAAGAACCAACCAAATCACAGTTCTAGCATCCATAAAACCACATTTACAATAACTACAAACACTACAGTTACAAAAGCCAACTAAACTACATTTGCAAGAAACATCAACACCACAGTTAAAACAACCAATACTACAGTCAAAACACTCACCAACATCTCAGTTACAACAACCACAAACACCATAGTTACAACAATAATGATACTAGAGTTAAAACAACCACCAACACCACATTTACAACAACCACCAACACCACAGTTACAACAGCCACCAACACCACAGCTACTACAACGACTTATACCAAAACTGCAACCACCAACACTACAGCTACAGCCATCATTACCACAGTTACAACAGCCACCAACACCACAATTTCGACAACCACCAACACTCCAGTTACAACAAGCAGCAACACTACTCTGACAAGAATCACCAGCACCACAGTTACAATAACTACCAACGCCACAGTTAAAACAACTAACCAACACCCCAGTTACAACAACCAACCAAGCCAAAATTTAAGTATCCATAAACACATGTACAACAACTACAAACACTACAGTCACAATAACCAACATAACTACATTTGCAACAAACATCAACACAATAGTTAAAACAACCAATACTACAGTTACAACACTTACCAACACCTCAGTTACAACAACCATCAACACCATGGTTATTATAAAACTGTAACCCTAACCCTAATGTGTATAACTGTAACCCTCACCGTAATGTATGTAACTGTAACCCTAACCCTAATGTATGTAACTGTAACCCTAACCCAAATGTATGTAACTGTAACCCCAACCCAAATGTATGTAACTGTAACCCTAACCCTAATGTATGTAACTGTAACTCTCACCATTATGTATGTAACTGTATCCCTAACCTCAATGTATGGAACTGTAACCCTAACCCTAATATATGTTCCTGTAACCCTCACCATATTGTATGTAACTGTATCCCTAACCCTAATGTATGTAACTGTAACCCTAACGCTAATGTATATGTAACTGTAACCCAAATATAATGTGTAAAATCGAACCCTAGCCGTAATGTGTAAATCTATAACCCTAGCAAAATATAAACTTATGTTACCCTAACCCTAATGTATGTAACTGTAACCCTAACCCTATTGTATGTATTTGTCATGCTCACCCTAATGTATGTAACTGTAACCCTAACCTTAATGTATGTAACTGTAACCCTCACCGTAATGTATGTATTTGTAACTGTAACCCTAATGTATGTAACTGTAACCCTAATGTATGTAACTGTAACCCTAACCCTAATGTATGTAACTGTAACCCCAACCCTAATGTATGTAACTGTAACTCTCACCCTAATGTGTGTAAATCTGACCCTTACCCTATTGTATGTAACTGTAATCCTAACCCTAATGTATGTAACTATAACCCTAACCGTACTGTATGTAGTTGTAGCCTAACCCGAATGTATGTAACTGTAACTCTCACCGTAATGTATGTAACTGTAACCCCAACCCTAATGTTTGTAACTGTAACCCGAACCCTAATGTTTATAACTGTAACCCTAACCGTAATGTATGTAACTGTAACCCTAACCCTTATGTATGTAACTGTAACGCTCACCGTAATGTATATAACTATTACCCTAACCCTAATGTTTGTAACTGTAACCCTCACTGTAATGTATGTAACTGTAACCCTAACTCAAATGTATGTAGCTGTAATCCTAACCCTCATGTATGTAACTGTAACCCTAACCCAAATTTATGTAACTGTAACCCGCACCGTAATGTATGTTACTGTACCCTAACCCTAATGTATGTATCTGTAACCTAACCGTAATGTATGTAACTGTTACCCTAACCCAAATGTATGCAACTGTATCCCTAACCTATATGTATGTACTGTAACCCTAACCCTAATGTATATAACTGTAACCCTAGCCCAAATATAGGTAACTGTAACCTCAACCCTAAAGTATGTAACTGTAACCCTCACCATAATGTATGTAACTGTATCCCTAACCCAAATGTATGTAACTGTAACCCTAACCCTAATGTATGCAGCTGGCTGTAACCCTCACCAAAATGTATGTACCCTAACCCAAATGTATGCAACTGTATCCCTAACTTATATGTATGTACTATAACCCTAACCCTAATGTATGTAACTGTAACCCTAGCCCAAATATAGGTAACTGTAACCTCAACCCTAAAGTATGTAACTGTAACCCTCACCATAATGCATGTAATTGTATCCCTATCCCTAATCTATGTAACTGTAACCCTTACCCTAATGTATGCATCTGTAACCTTAACCCTAATGTAACTATGTAACTGTAACCCTAACCTTAATGTATGTAACTGTAACCCTCACCGTAATGTATGTATTTGTAACCCTATCCCTAATGTATGTAACTTTAACCCTAACCCAAATGTATGTAACTGTAACCCTAATGTATGTAACTGTAACCCTAACGCTTATGTATGTAACTGTTACCCTAACCCTAATGTATGTAACTGTAACCTTACACCTCATGTGTGTAACTCTAACCCTTACCCTAATGTATATAACTGTAATCCTAACCCTAATGTATCTAACTGTAGCCCTAACCGTACTGTATATAGCTGTATCTCAAATGTATGCAACTGTAACCCTCACCGTAATGTTTGTAACTGCAACTCTAACCCTTATGCATGTAACTGTAATCCTAACCCTTATGTATGTAACTGTAACCCTAACCCTAATGTATACCGTACTGTGCAACGTAGCCCTTACAGAAAAAACAATCAGTCACCCGTCATCCGTTCGTCAGGGAGCAGTCAGCGGTAAGTCAGCGATCAGTTAATTAACGTGACGGCTTGTTATTCGTCCAACCCGTCAATTGACGTGAAACGTGACGGATGACGAGATCCCTATTCGTCCAACTCGTGTCCAGATTCGTCCATATATCACGTGATGTCTCGAGTTAAAAATTTTGCGAAATATAGATTCGTTTCACTCAGTGTATACACGATCGGTACATCATCGCAACATATCAGTCTTTTTGCTATTAATAAATAATTGCCTATCATATTTTTTTTTCATTTTGATGGAGTCTTTAATAAAATAAAGATCGAAAGGAACTGCTGCATTGACGGGTGTTATTCATCAAAATGTCGGTTAAAAGCTCTATAGAGCTTATGATTGCTTGTTATATTTTACATGCCGAATTTAAATAAAGCTTATTTATTTATTTATTATTTACTTAAAATTTGCCATTTTCATCGAGTTTAAACAAAATAATGTGTAAAGGGAAATTTTCTCACTGATCGGTGCATTTGTAATGACTTTTCAGTTTTAATTATTCATTTTTAGATATACATGTAATGGAATTAAAAAAAAACTAATGTGTATAAGAAAAGTGTTTCACTGGCTGGTAAATTTGTAGTGAGTAATTTTTTGTCACAGTTTTTCATTTTCAAGGATTTTTTAACAAAATAATGTGTAAAAGGAAAGTTTGGCACTGACCAGTGTATACTAGTATGTAATGACTTAAATGAAGATCCATAAGTAATTTTTTATCACATTTTTTCATTTTCTTCGAATTTTTAACAAAATAATGTGTAAAAGGAAAGTTTGGCACTGACCGGTATATATGTAATTATTCAAATGAAGATCCATAAGTAATTTTTATTATATTTTTTAATTTTCATGGAATTTTTAACAAAATAATGTGCAAAAGGAAAGTTTTGCATTGACCGGTGTAAATGTAATGACTAAACTGAAGATTCATAAGTAATTTTTTTCTACATTTTTTCATTTTCATGGAATTTTTAACAAAATTATATGGAAAAAGAAAGATTCCCACTGACCGGTATATATGTAATGACTTACATGAAGATTCTCAAGCAATTTTTTATCACATTTTTTTCATTTTCATTGAATTTCTAACAAAATAATGTGTAAAAGGAAAGTTTGGCACTGACCGGTGTATATATAATGACTAAAATGAAGATTCATAGGCAATTTTTTATCACATTTTTTTAATTTTCATTGAATTTCTAACAAAATAATGTGTAAAAGGAAAGTTTGGCACTGACCGGTGTATATATATAATGACTAAAATGAAGATTCATCGGCAATTTTTTATCACATTTTTTTCATTTTCATTGAATTTTTAACAAAATAATGTGTAAAAGGTAAGTTTCGCATTGACTGGTGTATATGTAATAACTAAAATGAAGATTCATAAGTAATTTTTTTCTACATTTTCTCATTTTCATTGAATTTTTAATAAAACTATATGTAAAAAGAAAGTTTCGCACTGACCGGTATATTTGTTATGACTTACATGAAGATTCATCACATTTTTTCATTTTCATTGAATTTTTAACAAAATAATGTGTAAAAGAAAAGTTTGGCACTGACCGGTGTAGATATAATGACTAAAATGAAGATTTATAAGTAATTTTTTATTACAATTTTTCATTTTCATGGAAATTTTAACAAAATAATATGTAAAAGTAAAGTTTCGCACTGACCGGAGTATATGTAAAAAAATGACTAAAATGAAGATTCATAAGTAATTTTTCATCACATTTTTTTTTATTTTTATGGAATTTTCATCAAAATAATGTGCAAAAGGAAAGTTTGGCACTGACCGGTGTAAATGTAATGACTAAAATGGAGATTTGTTAGTAATTTTTCATCACATTTCTTCATTTTCATGGAATTTTTAACAAAATAATGCGTAAAAGGTAAATTTCGCATTGACCGGTGTATATCTAATGACTTAAATGAAGATTCATAAGTAATTTTTTATTACATTTTTTCATTTTCTTCGAATTTTTAACAAAATAATGTGTAAAAGGAAAGTTTGGCACTGACCGGTATATATGTAATGATTCTTATGAAGATTCATAAGTAATTTTTTTATTGTACTTTTTAATTTTCATGGAGATTTTTAACAAAATAATGTGCAAAAGGAAAGTTTCGCATTGACCGGTGTAAATGTAATGACTAAACAGAAGATTCATAAGTAATTTTTTTCTACATTTTTTTCATTTTCATGGAATTTTTAACAAAATTAGATGTCAAAAGAAAGTTTCCCACTGACCGGTATATGTAATGACTTACATGAAGATTCTTTAGTAATTTTTTATAACATTTTTTCATTTTCACTGAATTTCTAACAAAATAATGTGTAAAAAGAAAGTTTGGCACTGACCGGTGTATATGTAATGACTAAAATGAAGATTCTTAGGCAATTTTTTATCACATTTTTTTGATTTTCATTGAATTTTTAACAAAATAATGTGTAAAAGGTAAGTTTCGCATTGACTGGTGTATATGTAATGACTAAAATGAAGATTCATAAGTAATTTTTTTCTACATTTTCTCATTTTCATGGAATTCTTAATAAAATTATATGTAAAAGGAAAGTTTCGCATTGACCGATGTAAATGTAATGTCTAAAATGAAGATCCATAAGTTATTTTTCATCACATTTTTTCATTTTCATGGAATTTTTAACAAAATTATATGTGAAAGGAAAGTTTTACACTGACCGGTATATATGTAATCACTTAAATGAAGATTCATCAGTAATTTTTTATCACATTTTTTCATTTTCATTGAATTTCTAACAAAATAATGTGTAAAAGGAAAGTTTGGCACTGACCGATGTATATGTAATGACTAAAATGAAGATTCATAAGTAATTTTTTATTATATTTTTTTCATTTTCATGGAATTTTTAACAAAATAATGTGCAAAAGAAAAGATTCGCACTGACCGGTGTTTATGTAATGCCTAAAAATGAAGACTCATAGGCAATTTTTTTTCACATTTTTTTCATTTTCATGGAATTTTTAACCAAATAATGTGTAAAAGGAAAGTTTCACATTGACCTGTGTATATGTAATGACTAAAATGAAGATTCATAAGCAATTTTTTTCTACATTTTTTCATTTTCATGGAATTTATAACAAAATAATATGTAAAAGGAAAGTATTGCACTGACCGGTGTATATGTAATGACTAAATTGAAGATTCATTAGTAATTTTTTATCACATTTTTTTCATTTTCATGGAATTTTTAACAATGGAATGTGTAAACGTAAAGTTTCGCACTGACCAGTGTATATGTTATGACTAAATTTAATTTTTTTTTCATTTTCATGGAATTTTCAACAAAATAATGTGTAAAAAATCTACACTGACGGGTACCTTTGTACGGTTATCACATTTTTATAGAATTTTGAACAAAATAATTTGGAAAAGGAAAGTTTTCCTCTGACCAAATGACAAATCTGGAACTGATTATTTGATTCCCGGGAACTTGATTAAAATTGAACGATACTTTTTATAATATTTCTTCATTTTCGTGGAGTTCTTAACAAAATGAGGGAAATTTTACTTTTGATTTTCAATTAATGCATTCTTTTTATATCAAACTAAAGTATGAACTATTCCCAGTCACTGTCAATGTTAAACCGTTATCACGATTGAATTCGTTTCGTTTCATTGGAAAATTTCAATTATCTATTAATCTGATGATTATTTTGCATATCATTAAATGACGAGTCCTCTCTCGTCAATTGACGAATTGTATTCGTCAAATGACGAGTACCTGGACGTGAACTGTTATGGACGTGAATCGATTCGTCCCGTCCCGTCCCGTCACGTTCCCGTCAGCAATCCGTTCACGTCCCGTCAGCAATCCGTTTCGCGTTCGTCAAACGGTAAGGGCTACGTTGCACAGTACTGTATAACTGTAACCCTCACCGTAATGTATCTATCTCAAATCCTAACCCTAATGTATGTAACTGTAACCCTCACCGTAATGCATGTAACTGTAACCCTAACCCTAATGTATGAAACTGTACCCTTACCCTAATGTATATAACTGTAACTCTCAACGTATTCAGTTAATACAATATCTTCATCTAATATCATAGTACTTATATCTTTATATTTTTCATTGAATACTATTTTAGTTAAATGTTCCAAATTAAAACAATATTCTTTTTGTGTAAAATTATCTCTCATACCAAAATGCCCCCATAAATTATTTAAACATATTTTAGCTATAAATCTTAATCCTGAATTGTATTTAACTTTGTCAATATCTAGATCATAAGCGGTATTATCTATAATACATTGTATTTTTGTTTTACATTCTTTATCGTTTTTACAATCAGTTTTACAATATTTAGGATTACATTTACATCCTGAAGCTTCTTGTTTATATTTCATAAACGTATCTACATAAAGTTTAAATATATCTGTAGATGTTTTTTCAAAATGTTCTAGTTCATATATTTTTTGCAATTGATAACCTTTTTCTATTGCTTTATCTATTTCTATTGTAGACCATGTACCTACTATAACTCTTTCCTCATCAGAATGTATACATTTTTCATTTTTTAATATTTTTACATTCTTTACAATGTTTAATGGCATGTGTTTTATCATATTTAGTTATGGTAGGATCATTTATGTGTCTACATTTAACAGATATTTTATTCATACATGTTCTACACAAACCAAAAAGTAATTTATGGGTATTATCACTAGTTAATTGTTTATATGGTAAAACAGGATGATATAATTTTTTAGGAGGTAATATTTTACATTTCATTATTCGAAAATAGTTATTTTTGATATTATCATCCACAGAAATATTTGTATATGTAACAGGATGCCCTATTGGATATTTACAATTTTTATTTACTGTAGGATATAGTGAACAAAAATCTACATATTTACCTTTTAAATCAGGAAGATTATTGTACAATTGAATAGTTTCTGTTCTTCCTCCATAAAATGCATCTCTTTTATCAATAGGTTTTAAATATGGATCAACTTCAGGATATTTTTGTTGATCAAACTCACATTCCCATATTGTGTAAATTTTTACATTTGATTTAAAATAATCTTTAATAATTTTAAGTCTCTCTTTAATTTGGTCATATAACTCTTTCATAGTTTTTTTTGTTTCTGTCCTTTTTACATATTTCTTCAGGACTATAACATTTTTGGCATCCATGCCAATAACATCCAAAAAATTCATAAATATTATACATTTTATTTTCTCTATCATAATAATAACCGTCAACTTTAAAGCATTTATTATTAATGAATAATTTCTTTTCACCTCCTCTTTTAGCATGTTGAATCATTATATTATATTCTTAAGAAATATACTCTAACCATTGTATTGATTTTTGTGAATGTACCTCTTTAATTGTCATCTTTTTGTGAATTCCAATTGTTTCATTTTTCAACATTAATGTTTTAAATATTTTTGTACAACATTGAGCAATTGTAATATAATGAAATGGATCAATATAATTATTTGTTATATTTAAAAATAATTTTCTATATAACGTACAACCTTTTGCAAGAATTAAAACATCCAATAGACAATAATAAAATATTTCTTTATAGAATTTAAATTCTTTATCGTTAACTTTATTATACCATTCATCAAATATTTTTTTATTTTTAACTGGCATAGTATTATAACCATAATATTCTTTATAAGGATAAATTCCCTTATATTTTTGATTCTCTGTTGTATTAAAATAATGTGGAAAGTATCCTTTGTTACCTTCAAAACCAAATGTTTTTGGGAAATCAGCTAATTTACACAATGTAAAATTTATAGAATCTATAAATCTTAAATTTATTCCTTTAATAAATATAGATGTTAATTTTAATCCTGAAGAAATTATGTTATGTTCAATTTTATTTTTTATAATGTATCCTAAAATTGGTTGCATGTCATAACCTTTACCATAATGTGAAATAAAAGTGTAGTCTTTAAATTTATCTCTTATGAAATATTCACAAAAGTTGTCTATTACAGAATCCGATACACATTCTATCTTTTCTACATCACCAAAACAATTCTCTATATCTAATTCTAATAAGTTTAAATCATCAATATTAAAATCACATTCAAATACTTTTACATAGTTATTTTTGAAACAATATACGTGTTCTAAATCATAAGCTATACAAAAATTCATGACATGTATTCCTGTTTCTTGAGTTGCTTCAAAATCAAAATAGATATATTTATTGTCTTTTACTTGTTTGGGTACTGATGGTTTCATATAACATAAGTGTTCTTCATTACTTTCCATGTATTTTTCATAACATATTAAACATATTTTTTCACCACATTTATGATTTTTGCCTGTATATCTTTTATTACATTTTTCACAAACATGTTGTTTTCTAATAGTTGTTACTGTATTATCTTTACATGTATGTTCTTCAGTATAACCAATTAAACATACTTTACAAAATCTACATTTAGCCAAAAATCCTGTTATATTTGTTACTGTATCAAAATGTTCATCATGATAATATAAATATATTTGTTCATTATATTCTTCATTACCATTATATACAATATATTCTGTACTATTTGATGAAAAAATAATTATTCTCATATTAAGATAATTTTCAAAAGTTTTTAAATCATCCAAATCATTGCCTTCTTCTTTTATTTCTACTCCTGATTGTTCATGTAAATCTGTAGCAACTCTTTTTTTGTAATGGTCTACCTTTTTTATGTGTTTTAACTGAGAACATGTAAAACCTATCAACAACTTGTTTGAAGCTAAAGAAGTTACAATTGCTCTTGCTAAACATATTGTATCATTATTTTTTATTTGGATAATACTACTTTTATTTATTACATCGAATATTTATAAACCTCTACCTTTACCTTTTCTATTAGGTATAATAGTGACTTCAAAAATAACTTCTTCTAAATTTAACTCTTCAGCACTATTTAATAATCTTTCCATTTGATCCATGAATAATGGTTTAACTGTATTACATGTTCTTATAGGCCATTGTTTATGTTTAGTAATTATAATTTCATGAAGGGGTATTATTTTAATTCTTCCATTAGGGTAATCTTTTATAGAATAATCTATCATATGATCAAAAGCATTTGTAAATGTTTCTCGTGTTTTGTCTTTTAGACTAATTTTGTAATTAAATACATAAATATTTGCTTTATGTTTATATTTTTTTGTTAAAACAAGTTTGTATGAATCTTCTCGCTTGGATAAAATTTTATCCTTTTTTGCTTCCATTTTTTAAGAAACAATTTCAATTATATTTGAAATGTTTAAAATAAATCTAACAAATAAATTGGCAGATGAATTACATCATAGAGTTGTAAGTGTTTTTCCTAAAAGACGTCTTTATGTCAATTCAATAGATCAAACATGGGCAGTTGATTTAGTAGATATGCAAAAATATTCAAAACAAAATAAACATTATAAATATTTATTAGCGGTTATAGATGTATTTAGTAAATATGGTTGGTTAATTCCGTTGAAAAATAAAACAGGAGTAACTGTAAGTGAAGCATTTAAAATTTTATTTAAGGAAAGAAAACCAATGTACATTTGGTCAGATAAAGGATCAGAATTCTATAATCGGCAAGTAAAAGAATTGTTAAAAAAATAATGACATAAAGTTATATTCAACTGAGAATGAAGAAAAATCTAGTGTAGTTGAACGCTGCATAGGAACATTGAAACAACATATGTTTAAATATTTTACTGCCGCTGGAACATTTCAATATTATGATGTATTAGATAAATTGGTTGAAAATTATAATAATACAGTTCATTCTTCAATTAAAATGACACCAGTTGAAGCAAGTATATTAAAAAATGAATTAACAGTGTATAAAAATTTATATCCAGAAAAAAGAAGAAGAAAAAATAAAAAACCTAAATTTAAAGTAGGAGATAGAGTAAGAATAACAAAAAAGAAAGGTCATTTTGAAAAGGGTTATACAACTCATTGGAGAAGAGAAATATTTGTAATTGAAAAAGTTTTAAATACAAACCCTATTACTTATAAAATAAAAGATTTAAAAAATGAAGAAATTATATGTTCTTTTTATGAAGAAGAATTACAGATGACTAAATTTTAGATTTTTTTTCTCACTGTACTGCCGGCTATTTTTTCGGGGGGGAGGGGGACAAATTTTTTTCTCACTTTTTCTGCGTAGCTTTTTTCTTTTCGGTGTACTCCCGGCTCTCAATTTTTTTTCTATTGTGAAATTTAAGGCTTTTTTACTTAAAATGAGGGTATTTTTAGGGGACTTTTTTTTGGGGGGGGTTGGAGGTGTGGGGTATTGTGTGTTGTAGCCTAACCCAAATGTATGTAATTGTAACCCTCACCGTAATGTATGTAACTGTAACCCTAACCCTAATGTAGGTAACTGTAACCCTCACCGTAATGTATATAACTGTAACCCTCACCGTAATGTATGTAACTTTAACCCTAACCCTTATGTATGTAACTGTAACCCTCACCGTAATGTATATAACTGTAACCTTAACCCTAATGTTTGTAACTGTAACCCTCACTGTAATGTATGTAACTGTAACTCTAACTCAAATGTATGTAGCTGTAATCCTAACCCTCAAGTATGTAACTGTAACCTTAACCCAAATGAATGTAACTGTAACCCGCACCGTAATGTATGTAACTGTTACCCTAACCCTAATGTATGTAACTGTAACCCTAACCGTAATGTATGTAACTGTAACCCTAACCCAAATGTATGTAACTGTATCCCTAACCCATATGTATGTAACTGTAACCTTAACCTTAATGTATGCAACTGTTTCTCTCACCGTAATGTATGTATTTGTAACCCTAACCCTAATGTATGTAACTGTAACCCTAACCCAAATGTATGTAACTGTAACTCTAATGTATATAACTGTAACTCTAACCCTAATGTATGTAACTGTAACCCTAACCCTAATGTATGTAACTGGAGCCCTAACCCTAATGTATGTAACTGTAACTCTACCCTTAATGTATGTACCTCTAACCATTACCCTAATGTATGTAAATGTAATCCTAACCCTAATGTATGTAACTGTAACCCTAATCGTACTCTATGTAGCTGTTGCCTAACCCGAATGTATGTAACTGTAACCCTCTCCGTAATGTATGTAATGGTAACCCTAACCTTAATGTATGTAACTGTAATCCTAACCCTAATGTATGTAACTGTAGCCCTAACCCTAATGTATATAACTGTAACCCTCACCGTAATGTATTTATCTCTAACCCTAACCCTAATGTATGTAACTGTAACCCTCGCCGTAATGTATGTAACTGTAACCCTAACCCTAATGTATGAAACTGTACCCTAAACCTAATGTATATAACTGTAACCCTCACCGTAATATATGGAACTGTAACCCTAGCCCTAAAGTATGTAACTGTAACCCTCACCGTAATGTATGTAACTGTAACCCTAACACTTATGTATTTAACGGTAACCCTAAACCTTCATATGTTTAACTGTAATCCTCACCGTAATGTATGTAACTATAAACTAACCCTAATGTATGTAACTGTAACCCTCATCGCAATGCATAAAACTGTAACCCTCACCCCAATGTATGAAACTGTAACCCTAACCCAAATGTATGTAACTGACCCTCACCGTAATGTATGTAACTGTAACCCTAACCTTAATGTATGTAGCTGTGACCCTCACCGTAATGTATGTAACTGTAACCTTAACCCTAATATGTATAACTGTAACCCTCACCGTAATGTATGTAACTGTAACCCTAACCCTAATGTATGTAACTGTAACCCTAACCAAAATGTATGTAACTGTAACTCTAACCCAAATGTATGTAACTGTAACCCTAACACTAATGTATGTAACTGTAACTCTTACCATTATGTATGTAACTGTATCCCTAACCCAAATTGATGTAATTGTATCCCTAACCCTAATGTATGTAACTGTAACCCCAACGCTAATGTATGTAACTGTAACCCTAATATAATGTGTAAAATTGAACTCTAGCCGTAATGTGTAAATCTATAACCCTAGCAAAATATATACTTGTGGTACCCTAATCCTAATGTATGTAACTGTTCCCTAACCCTATTCTTTGTATTTGTAACGCTAACCCTAATGTATGTAACTGTAACCCTTACCTTAATGTATGTAACTGTAACCCTCACCGTAATGTATGTATTTGTAACCCTAACCCTAATGTATGTAACTCTAGCCCTAACCCAAATGTATGTAACTGTAACCCTAATGTATGTAACTGTAACCCTAACCCCAATGTATGTAACTGTAACCCCAACCCTAATGTATGTAACTGTAACTCTAACCCTTATGTGTGTAACTCTAACCCTTACCCTATTGTATGTAACTGTAATCCTAACACTAATGTATGTAACTGTAACCTAAAAGTACTGTATGTAGTTGTAGCTTAACCCAAATGTATGTAACTGTAACCCTCACCGCAATGTATGTAACTGTAACCCTAACCCTTATGTAGGTAACTGTAACCCGAACCCTAATGTATATAACTGTAACCCTCGCCGTAATGTATGTAACTGTAACCCCCACCGTAATGTATATAACTGTAACCCTAACCCTAATGTTTGTAACTGTAACCCTCACTGTAAGGTATGTAACTGTAACTCTAACTCAAATCTATGTAGCTGTAATCCTAACCCTCATGTATGTAACTGTAACCCTAACCCAAATGTATGTAATTGTAACCCGCACCGTAATGTATGTAACTGTAACCCTAACCCTACTGTATGTAACTGTAACCCTAACCGTAATGTATGTAACTATAACCCTAACTTAAATGTATGTAACTTTATCCTTAACCCATATGTATGTAACTGTAACCTTAACCTTAATGTATGTAACTGTAACTCTCACCGTAATTTATGTATTTGTAACCCTTACCCTTATGTATGTAACTGACCCTCACCGTAATGTATGTAACCGTAACCCTAACCTTAATGTATGTAGCTGTGACCCTCACCGTAATGTTTGTAACTGTAACCTTAAACCTAATATTTATAACTGTAACCCTCACCGTAATGTATGTAACTGTAACCCTAACCCTAATGTATGTAACTGTAACCCTAACCAAAATGTATGTAACTGTAACCCTAACCCAAATGTATGTAACTGTAACCCTAACAATAATGAATGTAACTGTAACTCACCATTATGTATATAACTGTATCCCTTACCCAAATTGATGTAATTGTATCCCTAACCCTAATGTATGTAACTGTAACCCCAACGCTAATGTATGTATGTAACTGTAACCCTAATATAATGTGTAAAATTGAAACCTAGCCGTAATGTGTAAATCTATAACCCTAGCAAAATATATACTTATGTTACCCTAACCATATTTTATGTAACTGTACCCTAACCCTATTGTATGTATTTGTAACGCTAACCCTAATGTATGTAACTGTAACCCTAACCCTAATGTATGTAACTGTAACCCTGACCCTAATGTATATTACTGTAACCCTAACCCTAATGTTTTTAACTGTAACCCTAACCTAAGTATATATAACTGTAACCCTAACCCTAATGTATGTAACTGTAACCCTAACCCTAATGTATGTAACTGTAACCCTAACCCTAATGTATGTTACTGTAACTCTCACCGTAATGTATGCAACTGTAACCCTCATCGTAATGTATCTTTCTCTCACCCTAACCTAAAAGTATGTAACTGTATCCCTAACCCATATGTATGTAACTGTAACCCTAACCCTAATGTATGTAACTGTAACCTTAACACAAATATATGTAACTGTAACCCTAATCCTAATGTATGTAACTGTAACCCTCACCATAATGTATGTAACTGTATCTTTAACCCAAATGTATGTAACTG
The DNA here is from genome assembly GCA_002080025.1 of Modiolus philippinarum. NCBI lineage: Eukaryota > Metazoa > Mollusca > Bivalvia > Mytilida > Modiolidae > Modiolus > Modiolus philippinarum. Next base: position 43,762 of record MJUU01024975.1, read on the forward strand.
TAACCCTAATGTATGCAACTGTTAAACTCACCATAATGTATGTAACTGTATCCCTATTCCTAATGCATGTAACTGTAACCCTAACCCTAATGTATGCATCTGTAACCCTAACCCTAATATATGTAACTGTAACCGTAACCTTAATGTATGTAATTCTAACCCTCACCGTAATGTGTGTATTTGTAACCCTAACCCTAATGTATGTAACTGTAACAATAACCCAAATGTATGTAACTGTAACCCTAATGTATGTAACTGTTCCCCTAACCCTTATGTATGTAACTGTAATCCTAACCCAAATGTATCTAACTGTAACCCTAATCGTACTGTATGTAGCTGCAACCTATCTCAAATGTATGTAACTGTAACCCTAAACCTAATGTATATAACTGTAACCCTCACCGTAATGTATCTATCTCAAATCCTAACCCTAATGTATGTAACTGTAACCCTCACCGCAATGCATGTAACTGTAACCCTAACCCCAAAGGATGAAACTGTACCCTAACCCTAATGTATATAACTGTAACTCTCACCGTAATGTATTAATGTATGTAAATGTAACCCCAACCCTAATGTATGTAACTGTAACCCTAACCATAACGTAGGTAGCTGTTAAACCTAACCCTAGTTTATGTAACTGTAACCCTAACCTTAATGTATTTAACTGTAACCCTAACCCAATTGTATGTAACTGTAACCCTAACCCTAATGTATGTAACTGTAACCCTAACCTTAATGTGTGTAACTGTAACCCTAACCTAAATGTATGTAACTGTAACTCTCACGGTAATGTATGTATCTGTAACCCTTACCGTAATGTATGTAACTTTTACCCTCACCGTAATGTATGTAGCTGTAACCCTAACCCTCATGTATGTAAATATACCCCTAACCCTTATGTATATAACTGTAACCCTAACGCAAATGTATGTAACTGTAACCCTAATCCTTATGTATGTAACTGTTACCCTAACCCTAATGTATGTAACTGTAACCCGAACCTTAATATTTGTAACTGTAACCCTAATCCTAATGTATGTAACTGTAACCCTAACCCTAATGTATGGAACTGTAACCCTAATCCTAATGTCTATAACTTTAACCCTAATCCTAATGTATATAACTGTAACCTTCACCCTAATATATGTAAGTGTAACCCTATCCTTAATGTATTTTACTATAACCGTAACTCTAATGTATATAACTGTAACCCTAACCCTAATGTCTATAACTGTAACCCTAACCATAATGTATATAACTGTAACCTTCACCGTAATGTATATAAATGTAACCCTAACCCTTATGTATGTAACTGGAACCCTAACCCTAATGTCTATAGCTGTAACCCTAACCCTAATGTGTGTTACTGTAACCCTCACCGTAATGTATATAACTGTAACCCTTATGTATATAACTGTAACCCTAACGCAAATGTATGTAACTGTAACCCTAATCCTTATGTATGAAATTGTTACCCTAACCATAACGTATGTAACTGTAACCCGAACCTTAATATTTGTAACTGTAACCCTAATCCTAATGTATGTAACTGTAACCCTAACCCTAATGTTTGTAACTGTAACCCTAATCCTAATGTCTATAACTTTAACCCTAATCCTAATGTATATAACTGTAACCTTCACCCTAATATATGTAAGTGTAACCCTATCCTTAATGTATTTTACTGTAACCGTAACTCTAATGTATATAACTGTAACCCTAACCCTAATGTCTATAACTGTAACCCTAACCATAATGTATATAACTGTAACCTTCACCTTAATGTATATAAATGTAACCCTAACCCTAATGTATGTAACTGGAACCCTAACCCTAATGCTATAACTGTAACCCTAACCCTAATATGTGTTTCTGTAACCCTCACCGTAATGTATATAACTGTAACCCTAAACCTAATGTATATAACTGTAACCCTAACCCTAATATATGTAATTGTAACCCTAACCTAATGTATATAACTGTAACCCTAACCCTAATGTGTATAACTGTAACTCTAGCCGTAATGTATGTGACTACAAGCCTAACCCTTATGTATGTAATTGTAACCCTCACCCTAATGTATGTAAGTGTAACCCTATCCTTTATGTATTTAACTGTAACCCTAACCCTAATGTTTATAACTGTAACCCGAAGCTAAATGTATATGACTGTAACCCTCACAGGAATATATGTAACTGTAACCCTAACCCTAATGTTTGTAACTGTAACCCTAACCCTAATGTATATAACTGCAACCCTAACCCTAATGTATATAACTGTAACCCCAACCCAAATGAATACAACGATAACCCTTACCCTTATGTGTGTAACTGTAACCCTCACCATAATGTATGTAGCGGTAGCCTAACCCTAATGTATGTAACTGTAACCCTAACCCTAATGTATGTAACTGTAACCCTGATCCTAATGTATATTACTGTAACCCTAACCCTAATGTATATAACTGTAACCCTAACCCTAATGTATGTAACTGTAACAATAACCCTTATGTATGTAACTCTAACCCTTACCCTAATGTATGTTACTGTAACCCTCAACGTAATGTATGTAGCTTTTAACCCTAACCCTAATTTATGTAACTGTAACCCTAAACTTAATGTATATAACTGTAACCCTAACTCAAATGTATGTAACTGTAATTCTAACCCTAATGTATATAACTGTAACCCTAACCCTAATGTATGTAACTGTAACCCTAACCCTAATGTATGCAACTGCAACCCTAACCCTAATGGGTGTAACTGTAACCCTAACCCTAATGTAGATAACTGTAAGCATAACCCTAATGTATGTTACTGTAACCCTAACCCTAACCCAAATGTATGTAACAGTTACCCTAACCCTAATGTATGTAACTGTTACCCTACCCCTTTTCTATGTAACTGTAACCCTAACCTTAATGTGTGTAACTGTAACCCTAACCCTAATGTATGTACCTGTAACCCTAACCCTAATGTAGGTAACTGTAAGCCTAACCCTAATGTATGTTACTGTAACCCTAACCCTAACCCAAATGTATGTAGCTGTAACCCTAACCCTACTGTGTGTAACTGTAACCCTAACTCTAATGTATGTAACTGTAACCCTCACCCTAATGTATCAAACTGTAACCCTAGCCCTAAGGTATATAACTGTAACCCCCACCGTAATGTATATAACTGTAAACCTAACCCTAATGTATATATCTGTAACCTTCACCGTAATGTATATAACTGTAACCCTAACCCTAATGTATGTAACGGTAACCCTAACCCTAATGTCTTTAACTGTAACACTAACCCTAATGTATGTAACTATAACCCTCACCGCAATGTATGTAACTGTAACCCTAACCCTAATGTATGTAACTGTAACCCTAACCCTAATGTATGTAACTGTAACCCTAACCCTCATGTATGTAACTGTAACCCTTACCCTAATGTGTGTTACTGTAACCCTCACCGTAATGTATGCAACTGTAACCCTCACCGTAATGTATGTAACTGTAACACTAAGTTAAATGTATGTAACTGTAACCCAACCCAAATGTATGTAGCTGTAACCCTAACGCTAATGTGTGTAACTGTAACCCTAACCCTAATGTAGGTAACTATAAGCCAAACCCTAATGTATATAACTGTAAGCCTAACCCTAATGTGTGTAACTGTAACCTTAGCCCTATTGTATGAAACTGTAACCCTCAACGTAATGTATGTAGCATTTAACCCTAACCCTAATTTATGTAACTGTAACCCTCACCTTAATGTATATGACTGTAACCCTAGCTCAAATGTATGTAACTAACCCTAACCCTAATGTATATAACTGTAACCCTAACCCTAATGTATGCAACTGTAACCCTAACCCTAATGTATGTAACTGTAACCCTAACCCTAATGTATGTAACTGTAAACCTAACCCTAATGGGTGTAACTGTAACCCTAACCCTAATGTAGGTAACTGTAAGCCTAACCCTAATGTATGTAACTGTAACCCTAACCCTAACCCAAAGGTATGTAACTGTTACCCTAACCCTAATGTTTGTAACTGTAACCCTAACCCTAGTATATATAACTGTAACCCTATTTCTAATGTATGTAACTGTAACCCTAACCTTAATGTATATAACTGTAGCCCTCACCGTAATGTATGTAACTGTAACCCTAACCCTAATGTATGTAACTGTAACCGTAACCGTAATGTATGTAACTGTAACCCTAATCCTTATGTATGTAACTGTAACCCTTACCTTAATGTATGTTCCTGTAACACTCACCGTAATGTATGCAACTGTAACCCTCACCGTAATGTATGTAACTGTAAGACTAAGTTAAATGTATGTAACTGTAACCCTAACGCAAATGTATGTAGCTGTAACCCTAACCCTACTGTGTTTAACTGTAACCCTGACCCTAATGTAGGTAACTGCAAGCCTAACCCTAATGTATGTAACTGTAACCCTAGCCCTAATGTATGTAACTGTAACCCTCAACGTAATGTATGTATCTTTTAACCCTAACCCTAATTTATGTAACTGTAACCCTAATCTTAATGTATATAACTGTAACCTTAACTCAAATGTATGTAACTGTAACCCTAACCCTAATGTATGTAACTGTAACCCTAAACCTAATGTATGTAACTGTAAGCCTAACACTAATTTATGTAACTGTAACCCTAACCCTAATGTATGTAACTGCAACCCTCCCCGTAATGTCCGTAGCTGTAACCCTAACCCTAATGTATGTAACTGTTAACCTAACCCTTATGTATGTAACTGTAACCCTAACCTTAATGTTTATAACTGTAACCCTAACTAATGTATGTAACTGTAACCCTAACCCTAATGTATGTAACTGTAACCCTCATCGTAATGTATGTAACTGTAACCCTAACCCTAATGTATGTAACTGTAACCTCACCATAATGTATATAGCTGTAACCCTAACCCTAAGGTATATAACTGTAATCCTCACCGTAATGTATATAACTGTAACCCTAACCCTAATGTAAGTAACTGTAACCCTAACCCTAATGTCTATAACTGTCACCCTAACCCTAACCCTAATGTATGTAACTGTAACACTCACCGTAATGTAAATAACTGTAACCCTAACTCTAAGGTATATAACTGTAACCCTCACCGTAATGTATATAACTGTAACCTTAAACCCTAGTATATATAACTGTAACCCTAACCCTAATGTATGTAACTGTAACCCTAACTTTAATGTATATAACTGTAACCCTCACCATAATGTATGTAACTGTAACCCTAACCCTTATGTATGCAACTGCAACCCTTACCCTAATGTATGTAACTGTAACCCTCACCGTAAGTGTGCAACTGTAACCCTCACCGTAATGTATGTAACTGTAACCCTAACCCAAATGTATGTAACTGTAACCCTAATCCTAATGTAGGTAACTATAAGCCTAACCCAAATGTATGTAACTTTAACCCTAACCCTAATGTGTGTAACTATAACCCTAACCCTAATGTAGGTAACTGTAAGCCTAACCCTAATCAATGTAACTGTAACCCTAGCCCTAATGTATGTAATTCTAACCGTCAACGTAATGTATGTAGCTTTTAACCCTAACCCTTATTTATCTAACTGTAACCCTAATCTTAATGTATATAACTGTAACCCTTACTCAAATGTATGTAACTGGAACCCTAACCCTAATGTATATAACTGTGACCCTAACCCTAATGTATGTAACTGTAAACTTAACCCTAAAGTATGTAACTGTAACCCTAACCCTAATGGGTGTAACTGTAAGCCTAGCCCTAATGAAGGTAACTGTAAGCCTAACCCTTATGTATGTAATTGTAACCCCAACCCTAACCCAAATGCATGTAACTGTTACCCTAACCCTAATGTATGGAACTGTTACCCTACCCCTTATGTATGTAACTGTAACCTTAACCTTAATGTAATGTGTGTAACTGTAACCCTAACCCCAATGTATGTACCTGTTACCCTAACCCTATAGTTTGTAACTGTAACCCTCACCGTAATGTATGGAATTGTAACCCTAACCCTAATGTATGTAACTGTAACCCTCACCCTAATGAATATAACTGTAACCCTAACCCTAAGGTATATAACTGTAACCCCCACCGTAATGTATATAACTGTTACCCTAACCCTAATGTATGTAACTGTATCCCTTACCCTTATGTCTATAACTGTAACCCTAACCCTAATGTATATATCTGTAACCTTCACCGTAATGTATATAACTCTAACCCTAACCCTAATGTATGTAACTGTAACCCTAACGCTAATGTCTTTAACTGTTACACTAACTCTAATGTATGTAACTGTAACCCTCACCGCAATGTATATAAATGTAACCCTAACCCTAAGGTATATAACTGTAACCCTCACCGTAATGTATATAACTGTAACCCTAACCCTAATGTATGTAATTGTAACTCTAACCTAATGTATATAACTGTAACCCTAAGCCTAATGTATATAACTGTTACCCTCACCGTAATGTATCAAACTGCAGGCTCACCCTAATGTATGTAACTGTAACCCTCTCGTTAATGTATATAAGTGTAACCCTATCCTTAATGTATTTAACTGTAACCCTAACTCTAATGTTTATAACTGTAACCTGAAGCTAAATGTATATAACTGTAACCCTCACAGGAATATATGTGACTGTAGCCCTAACCCTAATGTTTGTACTGTTACCTTAACCCTAATGTATATAACTGCAACCCTAACCCTAATGTATATAACTGTATCCCCAACACAAATGAATATAACTGAAACCGTTACCCTTATGTGTGTAACTGTAACCCTCTCCATAATGTATGTAGCTGTAGCCTAACCCTAATGTATGTAAATGTAACCCTAACACTAATGTATGTAACTGTATTCCTGACCCTAATGTATATTACTGTAACGATAACCCTAATGTTTGTAACTGTAACCCTAACCTTAACGTATATAACTGTAACCCTAACTCAAATGTATGTAACTGTAACCCTAACCCTAATGTATGTAACTGTAACCCTTAACCTAATGTATGTAACTGTAAGCCTAACACTAATTTATGTAACTGTAACCCTAACCCTAATGTATGTAACTGCAACCCTCCCAGTAATGTACGTAGCTGTAACCCTAACCCTAATGTATGTAACTGTTAACCTAACTCTTATGTATGTAACTGTAACCCTAACCTTAATGTTTGTAACTGTAACCCTAACTAATGTATGTAACTGTAACCCTAACCCTAATGTATGTAACTGTAACCCTCATCATAATGTATATAACTGTAACCCTAACCCTAAGGTATATAACTGTAATCCTCACCGTAATGTATATAACTGTAACCCTAACCCTAATGTAAGTAACTGTAACCCTAACCCTAATGTCTATAACTGTAACCCTAACCCTAACCCTAATGTATGTAACTAACACTCACCGTAATGTATATAACTGTAACCCTAACCCTAAGGTATATAACTGTAACCCTCACCGTAATGTATATAACTGTAACCCTAAACCCTAGTATATATAACTGTAACCCTAACCCTAATGTATGTAACTGTAACCCTAACTTTAATGTATATAACTGTAACCCTCACCATAATGTATGTAACTGTAACCCTAACCCTTATGTATGCAACTGTAACCCTTACCCTAATGTATGTAACTGTAACCCTCACCGTAATGTGTGCAACTGTAACCCTCACCTCAATGTATGTAACTGTAACCCTAACCCAAATGTATGTAACTGTAACCCTAACCCTAATGTAGGTAACTATAAGCCTAACCCTAATGTATGTAATTGTAACTCTAACCTAATGTACATAACTGTAACCTTAAGCCTAATGTATATAACTGTAACCCTCACCGTAATGTATCTAACTGCAGGCTCACCCTAATGTATGTAACTGTAACCCTCTCGCTAATGTATGTAAGTGTAACCCTATCCTTAATGTATTTAACTGTAACCCTAACCCTAATGTTTATAACTGTAACCCGAAGCTAAATGTATATAATTGTAACCCTCAGAGGAATATATGTGACTGTAACCCTAACCCTAATGTTTGTACTGTTACCTTAAACCTAATTTATATAACTGCAACCCTAACCCTAATGTATATAACTGTAACCCCAACACAAATGAATATAACTGAAACCCTTACCCTTATGTTTGTAACTGTAACCCTCTCCATAATGTATGTAGCTGTAGCCTAACCCTAATTTATGTAAATGTAACCCTAACACTAATGTATGTAACTGTATTCCTGACCCTAATGTATATTACTGTAACGATAACCCTAATGTTTGTAAGTGTAACCCTAACCCTAGTATATATAACTGTAACCCTAACCCTAATGTATGTAACTGTAACCCCAACCCTAATGTATATAACTGTAGCCCTCACCGTAATGTATGTAACTGTAACCCTAACCCTAATGTATGTAACTGTAACCCTAACCCTAATGTTTGTAACTGTAACCCTAATCCTTATGTATGTAACTGTAACACTTACGCTAATGTATGTTAGTGTAACCCTCACCGTAATGTATGCAACTGTAACCCTCACCGTAATGTATGTAACTGTAACACTAAGTTAAATGTATCTACCTGTAACCCTAACCCAAATGTATATAGCTGTAACCCTAACCATAATGTGTGTAACTGTAACCCTAACCCTAATGTAGGTAACTGTTAGCCTTAGCCTAATGTATGTAACTGTAACCCTAACCCTAATGTGTGTAACTTTACCCTAACCCTAATGTAGGTTACTGTAAGCCTAACCCTAATGTATGTAACTGTAAGCCTAGCCCTAATGTATGTAACTGTAACCCTCAACGTAATGTATGTAGCTTTTAACCCTAACCCTAATTTATGTAACTGTAACCCTAACCTTAATGTATATAACTGTAACCCTAACTCAAATTTATGTAACTGTAACCCTAACCCTAATGTAAGTAACTGTAACCCTAACCCTAATGTATGTAACTGTAACCCTAACTCTAATGTAAGTAACTGTAACCCTAACCCTAAATGTTGCAACTGTAACCCTAACCCTTATGTAGGTAACTCTAAGCCTAACCCTAATGTATGTAACTATAACCCCAACACTAATGTATGTAACTGCAACCCTCACCGTAATGTACGTAGCTGTAACCCTAACCCTAATGTATGTACACGTAACCCTAACCCTGATGTATATAAATGTAACCCAAACCCAAATGTATGTAAATGTAACCCTAACCCTAATGTATGTAACTGTTAACCTAACCCTTATGTATGTACCTGTTACCCTAACCCTAATGTATGTAACTGTAACCCTCACCGTAATGTGTGTAACTGTAACCCTAACCCTAATGTATGTAACTGTAACCCTCACCCTAATGTATATAACTGTAGCCCTAACCCTAAGGTATATATCTGTAACTCTCACCGTAATGTATGTAACTGTAACCCTAACCATAATGTATGTAACTGGAAAGTTTACCCTAATGTCTATAACTGTAACCCTAACCCTAATGTATACAACTGTAACCTTCACCGTAATGTATATAAGTGTAACCCTAACCCTAATGCATATAACTGTAACCCTCACCGTAATGTATGTAACTGTAACCCTAACCCTAATGTATGTAACTGTAACCCTAACCCTCATGTATGTAACTGTAACCCTAACCCTTATGTATGTAACTGTAACCCTTACCCTAATGTATGTTACTGTAACCCTCACCGTAATGTATGCAACTGTGACCCTCACCGTAATGTATGTAACTGTAACACTAAGTTAAATGTATGTAACTGTAACTGTAACCCTAACCAAAATGTATGTAGCTGTAACCCTAACCCTAATGTATGTAACTGTAACCCTCACTGTAATGCATGTAACTGCAACCTTAACCCTAATGTATGTATTGATTGAATATTGTTTAACGTCTACTCAGCAATATTTCAGCTATATGAAGACGAGAACAAGTTTGTTAATAAATAATCATTTTTGGGTATGGAAAGGGCCATGGGACGGGAAATTCTGACTACCAATGGAAAAGTAGGGTGAAATCGTCAAGGGCGAGAAATTTAGCCTAGTAGCCGATCACCTACGGACCACCCGAAAAAAAACTTGCCAGAAGGGTTCTTTAACGTGCAGGAAGCGTGGCATTTCTTCCAACACGTGGACCTGAGTTTACATCCCATCCGAAAGATGGGTTGTGTATTTATTAGTCCCGCACCACCATGGAATGGGTCCTATTTCTACATCCCGGGACCCTCGGGGTCAGCCTCCGTTTAGGAGGGGTCACACCCCGCAAGCCGGAGATACTAGGTCCTATTTCTATATCCCGGGGTTCCCTCGGGGTCCTCTGTTAGGAAGACTCATATTCCAAGCTCAGAGGAAACTGCGGGCCTACTCATAAGCCGGGACCGCGCACGGCGGCTAATGTATCTAACTGTAACCCTAACCCTAATGTATGTAACTGTTACCTTTACCTTAATGTATGTAACTGTAACCCTAACCGTAATGTATGTAACTGTAACCCTACCCTCAATGTATGTAAATGTAACCCTAACCCTAATGTATATAACTGCAACCCTAACCCTAATGTATATAACTGTAACCCTCACCGTAATGTATATAACTGTAACCTTCACCGTAATATATGTGACTGTAACCCTTACCCCAATGTAGGTAAATGTAATCCTAACCCAAATGTATGTAACTGTATCCCTAACCCGAATGTATTTAACTGTAACCCTGACCCTAATGTGTGTATATGTAACCCTCACATTATGTGTAAAATATAACCCTAGTCGTAATGGGTAAATCTATAACCCTAGCAAAATATATACTTATGTTACCCTAACCCCAATGTATGTAACTGTAACCCTAACCCTAATGTATGTATCTGTAACGCTAACCCTAATGTATGTAACTGTAACCCTAACCTTAATGTATGTAACTGTAACCCTCACCGTAATGTATGTATTTGTAACCCTAATGTAAGTAACTGTAACCCTAACCCAAATGTATGTAACTGTAACCCATATGTATGTAACTGTAACCCTAACCCTAATGTATGTAACTGTAACCACAACCCTAATGTATGTAACTGTAACCCTAACCGTACTGCATGTAGTTGTAGCCTAACCCAAATGTATGTAACTGTAACCGTCACCGTTATGTATGTAACTGTAACCCTAACCCTAACGTAGGTAACTGTAACCCGAACCCTAATGTATATAACTGTAACCCTCACCGTAATGTATGTAACTGTAACCCTAACCCTAATGTATGTAACTGTAACCCACATCGTAATGTATGTAACTGTAACCCTAACCCTAATGTATGTAACTGTAACCCTCACTGTAATGTTTGTAACTGTAACCCTGACTCAAATCTATGTAGCTGTAACCCTAACCGTCATGTATGTAATTGTAACCTAACCCAAATGTATGTAACTGTAACCCTCATCGTTATGTATGTAACTGTAACCCTAACCCTAATGTATGTAACTGTAATCCTAACCCAATTGTATGTAACTGTAACCCTAACCCTAATGTAAGTAACTGTAACCCTAACCCTAATGTATGTAACTGTAACCCTCACCATAATGTATGTAACTGTATCCCTATCCCTAATGTATGTGACTGTAACCCTAACATAATGTGTAATTCTTTAACCCTAGCCCTAATGTATAAATCTATAACCCTAACAAAATATATACTTATGTAGCCCTAACCCTAATTTATGTAACTGTAACCCTAACCCAAATATATGTAACTGTAACCCTTACCCTAATGAATGTAACTGTAACCCTCACCATAATGTATGTAACTGTATCCCTAACCCAAATGTATGTAACTGTATCCCTAAACCTAATGTGTGTAACTCTAACCCTTACCCTAATGTATGTAACTGTAATCCTAACCCTAATGTATGTAACTGTAACCCTAACCGTACTGCATGTAGCTGTAGCCTATCCCAAATGTATGCAACTGTAACCCTCACCGTAATGTATGTAACTGTAACCCTAACCCTAATGTATGTAACGGTTACCCTAACCCTTCATGTATTTAACTGTAACCCTCATCGTAATGTATGTAACTGTAACCCTAACCCTAATGTATGTAATTGTCATCCTCACTGTAATGTTTGTAACTGTAACCCTAACTCAAATGTATGAAGCTGTAACCCTAACCCTCATGTATGTAACTGTACCCTAACCCAAATGTATGTATCTGTAACCCTCACCGTAATGTATGTAACTCTAACCCTAATGTATGTAACTGTAACCCTCACCGTAATGTATGTAACTGTAACCCTAACCCTAATGTATGTAACTGTAATCCTAACCCTAATGTGTGTAACTGCAACCCTAACCCTAATGTATGTAACTGTATCCCTAACCCATATGTATTTTTGTAACCCTGACCCTAATGTATGTAACTGTAACCCTAACCCAAATATATGTAACTGTAACCCTAACCCTAATGTATGTAGCTGTAACACTCACTGTAATGTATGTAACTGTATCCCTAACCCAAATGTATGTAACTGTAACCCTAACCCTAATGTATGTATCTGTAATTCTAACCCTAATGTATGTAACTGTAACCCTTACCCTAATGTATGTTACTGTAACCCTCACCGTTATGTATGCAACTGTAACCCTCACCGTAATGTATGTAACTGTAACACTAATTAAATGTATGTAACTGTAACTGTAACCCTTACCCAAATGTATGTAGCTGTAACCCTAACCCTAATGTGTGTAACTGTAACCCTAACCCTAATGTATGTAACTGTAATCCTCACCCTAATGCATGTAACTGCAACCTTAACCCTAATGTATGTATTGCTTGAATATTGTTTAACGTCTACTCAGCAATATTTCAGCTATATCAAGACGAGAACAAGTTTGTTAATAAATAATCATTTTGGGGTATGGAAAGGGCCATGGGACGGGAAATTCTGACTACCACTGGAAAAGTAGGGTGAAATCGTCAAGGGCGGGGAATTTAGCCTAGTAGCCGATCACCTACGGACCACCCGAAAAAAAACTTGCTACAAGGGTTCTTTAACGTGCAGGAAGCGTGGCATTTCTTCCAACACGTGGACCTGAGTTTACATCCCATCCGAAAGATGGGTTGTGTATTTATTAGTCCCGCACCACCATGGAATGGGTCCTATTTCTATATCCCGGGACCCTCGGGGTCAGCCTCCGTTGAGGAGGGGTCACCCCCCCCCAAGCCGGTGATACTAGGTCCTATTTCTATATCCCGGGGTTCCCTCGGGGTCCTCTGTTAGGAAGACTCATACTCCAAGCTCAGAGGATGCTGCGGGCCTATTCATAAGCCGGGACCGCGCACGGCGGCTAATGTATGTAACTGTTACCCTTACCTTAATGTATGTAACTGTAACCCTAACCCGAATGTATGTAACTGTAACTCTAGCCCTAATGTATGTATTTGTAACCCTCACCGTAATGTATGTAACTGTAACCCTAGCCCTAATGTATGTAACTGTAACCCTAACCCTAATGTATATAACTGCAACCCTTACCTTAATGTATATAACTGTAACC
>MJUU01024979.1:0-10277 GCA_002080025.1 Modiolus philippinarum
TTTTGTTAATCTGTATAGAAATTTCCAAGAAATTTGTCGAACGCATCCATTCTTATTGTGGGCTGGCTTATTGTCGGCTAGCGGTTATTGTCGGCTGTTATTGTGGGCTAGCTTCACACTAGTCAAAATGTCTTACCTTGAAATTAAGATGTATCCGTTTCCTTAATTTGAATGCTTCCATAATCGATGTACATTGTGATACTGGCGTTATATTTGACTGGAAACTTTCAAATAAATTGACATTACTCTTTAAAACACCATAATGCTCAAATAATTGTGAAAATTGTCAGTCATTAAATGAAAAACAACTAGCGTCTGCTACACCGGAAATATTCACCTACACTTCAAGGGCCGATAACTACATAAAATCAGAGAGCTGAAGTGCTGTTGAGATTGCAACGCATTCTAAGGTAGAATAAACTAGTGATCACTAGTGTTGAGATCGTGAATTATGAATATGATTGTAAATTTGAATGTTTTTCTCTGTATGGATGAGTGTATTTGGGGGACTTGGGCAGACTTGTCAAGTCTCGCACATCGCCAATAAACATGATAAAACAAACCACGTTATTTTGCCGCATACCATGAATTCAATTTCTTTCCACATGTTGCAAGTGATGTGAAAAAACCATAAATATTTCCACTGCTTTGTAATTTATCCAGGTAACACTTTAATTTTTTTTTGAAGTTCAGGCTGCAAATGTCTGAAATTAATCCCTCTTGTTTTCGTTCACCTGGGCAAAAAAGGTAATTGAATTTGGGATATTGCAAAACAGGGAGGTCTGGCAAATCTGTTTGTCAAAGCCAGGATATTTAATTTAGTTTTCTTGAATCACTTAGATAATAAATATTTATTTTCTTTTTACCATACTTTATGTAGAATCTGATCAATTTTCAAGAAGGTGTATATAGGCAAGAATATTATTTTTACTTTTATTTTGGACTAGATCTACTTACAAAAATAAAAAAAAAAATAAAAAAAATGTCAAGACTCCCTCTCAGATCTCAATGTTTTATTCAAGTTTTATCTCCGAAAAAATACATAAAGCATGTAAAATAGAATTAAAATTAGAGCAATTCTAAAATTTTCTGAACAGAATTACAAGATACGTTTGTAAAATGTACAAACACCTATGCACACTGAGACATGAATGTTATATATTGTGCATTTTTTGTATGTGCAAACCTATGGTATGAACTTTAAAAAAAAATCGACAAAAATATTATCATGACTATAAAAGCTTAAGTTCTGTTCAGCTAATCATATCTGCATAAAAGATAATAGTCAAGATATTTGAACACATCACTGAGAAGTCATATTTTACCCCTGAGAAATCCCTTCATGCCCCTTTTCAGATATTCAATTTTGAATTCATAGGTCTATGGTCTTAGCTTTAGCCAGGGTGATTTGAAATCACTGTTCATTCGTCTGTCCATCGTATTGGAATTACTCTGTCACAATGGTTCACTTTTAAATTGTATCAACTGCATAGGTCTGCACCAAATCGAAGACAAAAATTTTAACATTTGTCCCAATGCCACAGAAATTAATCAAAACTTTGGTCCTCCAGGATTATTTGTGATCAAGTTTGGCTCCAATTTCAGTGGTTTCAGAACCACTGAAATTGGAGCCAAACTTGATCACAAATAATTTGGGATATCCCTTTAAAATTTGTGCTCAACAGGACAGCACCAAATCCAAGACGTACAACAGTGGGAAAAGAATTTTTTCATCGGATCCTGGTAGGGAATTTATGCCCCTATTGATCACTGAAAACTACCGTCTTATGGTGAGCGATACAGTCGGAGAGCCTCCTATTTTTTTTTCGCTCGCTTTTAAGGTTGCACCTTCCTCATATTAATCAGTTTTGAAATTATTGATATATATATACTATTAGTAATTTGTTTTGCGAGAATGGAATTCTCTGCTTGTATTGCATCGAGTGCGACAGCACGAGATGCAATGCGAGCCGAGAAATCCATCCGAGCAAAACAAATTACTAATAGTATTTTTATCGCTAATTCTGTTATTGAAAAATACCGGATATACGTTCCCTTTTCCAATGAAATATTTAATTTAGTTGAACATATTACTTTTGGTTGAATATAGCGCTTTCTTTCTTGGGATTATTTCTGTCACGAAACGTCACGCGACGCCATATTGATACGCTGTTGCTAACGTTCCATAAAGATTGACGATAATATGTTTATATCAGTGCAGTGCAGTGATAATAGAATTATCGTCGCTCGGAAACAATAGAAAATTGCGCAAATTAGCAATACAATAAATTTATCTTCCGATGACAAGTGCCAATGCCAGCCAAATTAATTTTTGTTCACTATTCAAATGGTTATTCTTATATTTATCTGCTAATTTTGCTGCAGCATATTTCTCAGACATGAGTTTTTTTTTCACCACCACGTGAGCGAAGCAAATAGTGGTTGGTGCATGTACTTGTTAACACTTTCCGTCCTGAAACGGAAGTGGGAGGAGCTAAAGCCAAATACAAGGTTTCGAAACTGAAATTGCAAGATCTCCTCCTCTGAAACTACATAGCCAATTTGAACCAAACTTGGCCAAAATAGTCTGTAGGTGGTCCCATGCAAAAAGGTGTTTTTTACATGTATGTCCGCGCTATATCCATGATAGATGCCAGTGGTAATCATAGTTTTAATTGGATCCTATATGAAAACACATTCAAAGATCTTCCAAAAATGTTCAGTACTGGATTCTGTCCTACGTTTTACAGATTTTCCTTATTGGTCTATCCCTGTAATTGCTTCAAACTTTTGTTGTTACTTTTATTCCCTGCAACTTCTTAGCCAATTGGAACCAAACTAGGCAACAATGGACCTTTGATGATCCCATGCAGAAAAGGGAACCAAAGTTGGACCCAACTGAAACACGTTAAAGGGTATTGTTCTCTGAGAACACCTTAAGCAAAGTGTAACCATAATCTAATTTAGATCCTTTAACAAAGACTGTCTGTGTTAGCCAAGGTCCAGGTGAGCGATACAAGCTCTTGAGAGCCTCTTGTTTTCATTAATCTGTTCTGAAAGTATAATATCAAATTTGACCAAACTGTACTGGAATGATATATGGAAGGTCCTTTACGAAGTATGCTTATTTATTTTGGATACTATAAAAATACATAACCGCCAGTGTAATACATAGCTTTACACTAGATACTTACGGAAAATCATATTTTGATCATCTCCTCTGAAACCACTGAAGCAAATTCAACCAAACTTTACAAAAATAATGTATGGAAAGTCTTTTACAATAAAAAAAATCATTTCTCCGTGATCCACCGAAACAAAACAACGACTGCAAGCGAGGAACATAGTTTAACCTTACCCCAAATGGGGAAAAAATATTTTATCAGCTGCTACGAAGCTGTACCATTGTTTGTACAGGCATTAGTTTAATTTGTGTTTCCAGTTCAAAGAGTGGAGATTTGTCTTCATCCTTGGCCGAAATCACAAAGGAAAGCAAAACAAATTTATGGCTGTAATATCTCCTCCTTAGACAGCGTATAAGCTGTGTAGGATGGATTGTCCTAAGAATTACCGAAGCCAAGTTCTTTCGCTGTAATTATTTTTACAGATATAGAACCTACAAGGTGAACAAATTTATAAACTCTTCTATTATTTGATCCAAAATGGAGTTTATATCACAAACTAAGTAAAATTTAGCTGACAATGATAGATGATCACACAAGTCTGAATCTATATGCATTCTTTATATTAGGAACTATGGATTTAAATATATTATGAATTTCTTGATTTTGTTCAAATTACTTCTTTGATTTGGCAGCTGTTAAAAAAAATAATTTATATTTTTAATTTCTATTCATTGTCACTTAGATTTAGAAAATTCTGATACACATGATCATTTTAAATTAAATCTACCGGTATATTTGTATGGTTGAGATCTTACTGAAGGATAGGAACTTTTAGTTGTATGTTCATTTCATGTTGCAATATAGCAGAATACTTATTTCACAAAAACATTTTGTTGTACCAAATTTTAACTGAATTGTCTACTGCACTTAAAATCCAGGGTAAATAAGTAATTGTCTATAACAAGATTAAGCTTTTTAAAGCAACATTTAGGAGCATCAGGTCCAGAAACAGCAGATGTTGAAGCCCTAAAGTTAGAAAATACAGAACTTAGACAAAAGATTGAACAGTAAACAGAAGAAAATAATGATTTAAAAACTAAGGTTTGTAATTAAAATAAAATACACACATTTGATATATGAAGTTCTAGGCGTCGAGTCGCAAGACTTTGGTAGAAATATTATTTCTTTAAAATGTATTGATGTACTGTATTTTGTTGTTGACTAATAAAAGTCTGTATGTACTACAGGTTTCAGATGTTTCTCCATTACCTTACAATGGTCAGTGTTCCAGGTAGGCAAAAATGGAAGGACACGGCACCTCTGCTCTACAAAAAAATGTAGATTTTGGCATGTCAAGTGGTAGCGGTAGCCACAAAGTAAGAAGAAAGGACAGAAATATGCTCTTATTCCCTCTACAAACAAAGTTTATGGACATGTATGTGATATAGGAATCACTCAAGTCTCTCGCTCTGTCAACACTTTTTATAAGCGCAGTTCCTCTTATCCACATTGATGTGGATTATCCACATTGATGTGGATTAGATGAAACACAAAGGAAAGACACTATTGGCAGATGTTCATAAAGAAATATAATTATTATCCAATAAGGGGGTAAAATATGACTAACTTTTTATTAATTCTAACTTGACAAAGTTCATCCTAAGAAAATGTAATAGTTTTCTTTTCCTGTATTTTTTTTCTTTGCCTTTTTCAGTCGAAATACCTATTAAGACGCAATGCAAAAAGTGTTCAAATAATAGAATTTCTACTCTGTGACGTCTACTAAATACTGGACCCTGTAAAATAATGGTTTTATACTATTGTACACAATAATAGGATTCCTGCTCTATGACATCTACTAAAAAATACTGGACCCTGTAAAATAATTGATTTTATACTATTGTGAACAATAATAGGATTCCTACTAAATACTAGACCCTCTAAAATTATAATTTATACTATTGTAAACAATGCCAGGACTTCTACTCTAAAGGCGGGGAAGTGGTTGAAATAGAACAAGAGAAATCGAGCTCTCGTTTGAACGAGGTAGAAATATTACTTTTTGAATTGTTTACCATAGATGCATAATTATAAATGTTATTTCCAACGGAAAAAATACTAAATTAATATTTTTCATCCCTATTATTTGAATTTATATGAAAACAACGTAGATTTCCGCAGGTGAACGTATAGATGCACATACAATGCACAAATCGGCATAAAAGACCAATTTAATGCCTGTATTTCAAAGTGGGTCATCTATAGATTTTGACCAAATTTTGTATACTTATTGCCAATATCCTTGTTAATCCATGTGCAAATTTTTATGTCCGCCCTTTGAAGCGTTTTTCGAGAATAAAAGTTCAAACACGGTCATTTTTTATTTCCTATGCATTCTTTCTGGGATTTCTTTCAGGAATCAACTTTGTATAACGAAATTGTCAACAAATCACCATAAAAGAATAACAAATAGTAACCACCCTGATATTACAAATCAAATTCTAATCAATACATTTCCGAAAATCTTGAAATTTAAGAAAGTGAAAATACTAAAAGTAATACATGCTCCTTTTATTACCCCATGTGTTTATTTCACTGTGATTACAAATCATTCGCGAGCTAAAAATATAATGAAAAGTCCATTTTCTCCCTACTTAAAAACGGGAAAAAAGTGGATCCTGAAAAAGGCCATATACAGAAATCAATTTCATATGGTTTATACGATGCATAATTATATATATTCAATAATACTCCTAAATTTTGTTTCAGCCCTTGCCCTTTGAGGATGGCTAGAATTTTTTCTTTATCCCAGATAGAGTTGGTTTTAAAAACAATGTATTATAAATTAATCAACGACAATTGTATAATTTTCGATTGTTGCAGCATAAGATACATAGCACGTGAAATGTAAAAATTACCGCAAATGTTAGAAATTTGTTTGTTTTTTACCGTGGCTGTGTCATCAAACATCTTGTTTATTTGAGGAGATGACAGGTATACAAATTTACAGGGGAAACAATTTTTGTGAACTACTTCCCGGCCTGTCTAATATCGACACTGTAAAAAGAATGTTTTTAGTTAACCAATTATTATAATACAAACAAGGTAAAATAGCGGAATCTTTCTATGAAAATACCTGGTAATTCAAGTAAACCCATATTACTGAAATGTACAGTGAAACCTGTATAAAACCTGTTCTTATAAACTCTATCATATTTTTATATAAGAAAGAAAATAATAATTTAGTAATAAAAATGTTTAGAGGAACACAGTTCTGTGATCGATATGAGTATTGTAACTTTTTACTAGACACTCCCATAAGAAACCGAACCCCTTTCAGAGTGAAGGTTTTGTTCCATTTAACAGATGTTCATTTAAGAAAGGTTCAAAATAAATAGATATAAGAGATCCTAAGATAACAGGGTTTTGTGTTAAATCGGGTTTCATTATACAAGTTCATCACAAAAGTGTTTCAACGGAAAATAGATGTACAATTGTTTTCTGAGAATATGTTAAAAGAAAGCTTTTTTTTTTTACATTTGTGTCAAATTTGTTTTGTTAGTTGATATGGCAAAAATCTGCGTTTTTCCAAAAACGTGTTTTTTGGAAAAACGCAGATTTTTGCCATATTAACTACTACTGTTAGCACTATAGAACAAACAAACGTGTTAGATTTGTTATTCTAACGGTTGAGACTAACCTAAACTCATGTTTAAGCGTAAACAGTCTAGATTTTACTCACATTTTTTTTCTACGTCGTTTTCGGTTTAAACATCTCATAAGTAAAACCAAAAATTTATAAGTTTTACTCATTCTCCAACGCTCAATACTCTGCTTTAAATTGTTTAAGACACTGCTTATAAACTCTATCATACTTTTATATAAGAAAGAAAATAATAATTTAGTAATAAAAATGTTTAGAGGAACACAGTTCTGTGATCGATATGAGTATTGTAACTTTTTACTAGACACTCCCATAAGAACTCCCCCGAATGGACAAGCACAAGTCAAGGCGGATTATAAATTTAGTATAAACATAGGGCTTTGGGTATTTTTTGATCAAGTTCAAAGTAGATAAACTAGCTGACGGAACAGCACCAGATAATGACACAGTATCTGTTATTCAGATGTAATTTTCTCAGTCAAATGACAGTCGGACAAAATGGAAAAATAGTGTACGACTGCAACAACCTATCACTTGCAAATCACGTCAAATCACTACTCACACTTTCAGGCGGATATGTGAGTAGTCTAGGCAAAAACAGCTTTATTTACCCGGATAATGTTGCAACTACGGATGACAATTCAGGGTTTAAGGCGAGAACCGCGCTCACAAATGCACTTGCAAAGGTAACAGCAAAAATACCACTGAACAGATTTTCGTTTATCGCTTCGTTAGAACAAAATCTTTTACCCCCAGCACAGATGGGAATAACCGTAGAAATAAACAACGACAATTACTTGCTGTTCAAGGCCGATGGTGCTGGTGACGGTAGAGTTGTAATTACACACTTTGAACTTTGGATCCCCAGACTTAAACTGAATTCTGTCGGTCTGTCGACCGTACTTCAGAATTACATGAAACCGAGGCGGTGGACATACCTCCATTCACACTAGTAGCTCGGGTCAATCTGTTGAAGGGTCGTACCGCATTACAACAGGAATAAAACACCCAAAACACGTAAAAGTATTCTTACAAAGAAACGGGAAAAACAACGATCAACTACAAAATCCTCTGTTACCTTGATACATTCAAAGAAAACGCAGCCAATACAAATTGTACCCTCCTGACAGCTAGATTAGAAGTTGGTTCTGGTATCTTTTACCCGGAAACAGGATATAGTTCGACTCAACTCAGTAGAATCTTCAGAGATGCATGTAATTTTAAGCCTTCAGAGATGCATGTAATTTTAAGCCTAACGCAAGCAACGACTATGACACAGGGAACATGCTTACCCTTACTAACTTTAGTTCTCTATACGGATTAATCTATTTTGATTTGTTTTACATAGATGAAACAATGAGTATGGAGAACACATCCATGACTTTACATTACAGACTGAACATACCTCCAGCTGCTGCATATCGGATCTTTGCCCTTGTACTGAACGAAAGAAGATAATTGGAAATGATATAGTAATTATATAAGGTATTTAAAAAATGAGTAAATACGTTAACTATAGTCTTGGTTTATCCGAAGGTCAGAGAAAGAATTTAGCTAAAGCATACAAAAACATATCTTCTCTAACATAATGACTAACAAACAACCAATTAACAGGGGACTTTCCTATGGCGCTAACACAAACACAAATGAAAAAAATACAGAAAGCAAAGGCCTCTGGTACTGGGGTTCACATAAGAATTTCAAAGACACAAATGACAAATCAATCACAAAACGGAGGTTTTCTTGGAGCACTTTCTAAACTTGCACTTCCGGTCATAAAGACAGTGGCATCCAAACTATTACCTGCCCTTGGCATCGGAGCGGCCTCCGCTCTAGCTGAAACCGGGATGAAAAAGGTGTTTGGTAGCGGTTTAACAGCAGACGTACCACACAACAAAATCGCCACCCTCTTACAAAAACCCTACGTTGACTATCTAACAAAAACACAGAAAGAACAATTACAGACAGCACTCAAAAGAAATCAGGAACTGGTCTTAGAATTACAAAAAGACAACAAACGGGTGGATTCCTTGGTATGATTGCCAGTTTGGCAGTGCCATTACTAACCGGTTTAATGGGTAATGGACTACAAGTTGAACGTCCATCTGGTAGAGGACTACAAGTAGACAGCGTACGCAGACCCTACGTCATGTAAAAAAAGGTGCCTATGGCAGACGCTTGAACCGCTAACTAACTTTGATATTTTAGACTGGGTTGATAAACTACGTATTACCTCTTTCAGGGGGGTTTATAGTAGGGACAATCTACCACCAAGACCAAACAAGAATGAGTGTGGTATTCTTAATTTAGACGTTAAAAGTAGTACCGGTACTCATTGGGTGTGTTGGGACTTTCGTAATAAGAGGAATATTTACTTTGATAGTTATGGTCTTTCACCACCACAAGAATTTATTGACTACATAAAGGGTAAATACAGACGCAACACAATCCAGTACCAACACAAACTAAGTGTTCTATGTGGCTACTTCTGTCTATTCTTTCTACGAGAAGTACAAGAGAAAGACGATATAATGTACAAAGACCTAAGTGCCCGCGGCAGTCCGACGGATACAATAAAAAATGAAATACTATTAAAAGAGTACTTTAAAAAATGAGCTACTGCGTAAAAGAGAAAAAAAGTCTCTTTCTCCAAGGGGCGTACAATTATCCAACGGTAAGTTCATAGAATACAGCACCGAGTGCCAGCTGCAAAATCACGAAAACCAAGTTTGTGCGTGGCACCGCCGGAACCGCAGGAACGGGAACCGCCGCAGGAACCGCAAGCGGTAATCTTGACATACACAAGGCCATCAAACCTGTAATGCCGAAGGGAGGAATTACTCTCCCAGGAACGAATTACTGTGGGCCTTACAGCACAATGGACTTAACCACCAAGAATAAATTAGATAGGGTCGGTGAAGCTGTAAACAAAAAGATAGTTCAGGGTGTAATAGGAGCAAAAAGCAAACTGGGACTCGGTGTTTAAAAAAAAGGAGAAAATAAAGTGGACAGACAAACTAACAGAAGAACTACATAAGCAAGCAAAAAGAAAGTTCCCTCTCAGACAAGTAAGAGTATCACATGTCGATGACACCTGGAGTGCAGATCTCGTAGACATGCAAGCTTATTCCAGAGATATCAAGTGGTACAAATACTTACTAAATGTGATTGACGTGTTCAGCAAATACGCTTGGAGCGTTCCACTAAAATCAAAGACAGGACAAGAAGTGACTATTGGATTCGAGAGCATACTAAAAGAGGGAAGAACTCCAGAATTACTATGGGTCGACCAGGGAACCAGAAGTTTAAGACACTCCTAGAAAACTACAAAATAAGAATGTACCACACTCTCAATCAGGGAAAGGCTGTAGCAATAGAGCGCTTCAGTCGCACACTCAAAGGTAAGATGTTTCGCTACTTTTCCGCCAATAACACCTACAATTATATCTCAGTACTTCCACAATTAGTAGAGCAGTACAATAACACGA
>MJUU01024984.1:6187-29725 GCA_002080025.1 Modiolus philippinarum
ATCAGTAAAAAAAAAATGGCCGCCAGCACGGAAGATAGTTTAACATTGGCCCTATGGGAAATTCACATTTTCATCTTCTCCTCTGAAACCACTGAAGCAAATTCAACCAAACTTTACAGGAATGATGTATGGAAGGTCCTTTACAAAGATTGCTCATTTCGTTTCGATCCGATAAAAAACATGGCCCCCATCTCAGAACTTAGGTTTAACATTGGACCCAATGGGAAAATTCACATTTTCTTCTTCTGTTCTGAAACCGCTGAAGCAAATTCAACCAAACTTTACTGGAATGATGAATTGAAGGTCCTTAACAAAGATTGCTCATTTCGTTAAAAACATGGCCACCAGCACAGAACATAGTTTATTTTGGCCCTATGGGAAATTCACATAAAAAACATGGCCACCATGCAGAACATCGAAAACCCTGCTTCAGCATTTTGTCAGGTGAGCGATACAGGCTCAGTGTCTGAGCCTCTAGTTACTTCTACCGGGGGGCATAAGTGTTTCACAGAACACATCTTGTTTTTCTTAAATTATAGTATTCTTGTTTGGTTTCCATGGCAACCTAAAGATCCACCATCCATTACAACCCATAACAGAACACTATTAAAAAAAAATTGGGCATGGGTTCCCCTTATAATCAAGGTAATACATATTGCTGAAATTAAAACATTCAGACCACAATTCAAATAAAAATTAAAAATTTGGGCAGACGTTCCCCTTAAAATCAATAAGGACAATGTAAAAACTATGTTCCAGATGGTGGCCATTTTGGATGAGGTACAGACCTACCAGATACATTTTTTGGATGAGGTATGGACCTGCCGGATACCTTTTTAGGAAGGGACCAGGTAAGGGCCATTGTGACTAAGTTTGGTTATAATTGGACTGGTAGTTTCTGAGAAGATCTTTGAATGTCTTTTCCATAGGGTCCAATGTCAAAACTATGTTCCACTGGTGGCCATCTTGGATGAGGTACAGACCTGCCAGATACCTTTTTTGGAAGGGACCATCTAAGGACCATTGTGACTATGTTTGGTTATAATTGGACGAGGGGTTTCTGAGAAGAAGATCTTTGAATGTCTTTCCCATAGGGTCCAATGTTAAAACTATGTTCCCTGCTGGCGGCCATCTTGGATTAGATTCGGACCTGCCGGATACCTTTTTTAGAAGGCACTATCTAAGGACCATTGTGACTAAGTTTGGTTATAATTGGACTGGTAGTTTCTGAGAAGAAGATCTTTGAATGTCTTTTCGATAGGGTCCAATGTTAAAACTTTGATCCCCGCTGGTGGCCATCTTGGATGAGGTATGGACCTGGCAGATACCTTTTTTGGAAGGGACCATCTGAGGACCATTGTGACTAAGTTTGTTTATAATTGGACAGGTAATTTCTGAGAAGAATATCTTTGAATGAAAAGTTTCCCATAGGGTCCAATGTTAAAACTATGTTCCCCGCTGGCGGCCATCTTGGATGAGGTACGGACCTGCCGGATACCTTTTTTGGATGGGACTATCTAAAGACCATTGTGACTAAGTTTGGTTATAATTGGACTAGTAGTTTCTGAGAAGATCTTTGAATGTCTTTCTTATAGGGTCCAATGTTAAAACTATGTTCCCCGCTGGCGGCCATCTTGGATTAGGTACGGACCTGCTGGATACATTTTTTAAAGGGGACCACCCAAGGACTATTGTGACCAAGTTTGGTTCCAATTGGCCCAGTGGTTTCAGAGGAGAATATCTTTGAATGAAAAGTTTACGACAGACAGACAGACGACGGACGCCAAGTGATGGCAAAAGCTCACCCTGGCATAGCCAGGTGAGATAAAAACCAATATGATCTAACTGTAAAGCCAAAATTAGCTAAGGACAGAGCTTTGCGTGAGGGAGATACTCCTTAGTTTTTGTAACAAAATTTACAAAAATATAGATATTGTAAGGTTTCAAATAGAATCGGCTTTTGGGTCAGTACCGAAGTACTGACTACTGGGCTGGTGAATACCCTTGGGGACTATTAGTCCACCAGCAGAGGCATCGACCCAGTGGTAAAAAATAACTAAATACCGAACTTACTGTGAAAATAACTAAAATGACTCAATCTTGAAAGCCTTTTTAATTGTCGTGTTGATTTTATGGCGGATTTCCCAGATGATTAACATATTTTATTTGCAATTCTTCAATGAGCATACCAATAATCCTCTTGTAACACCTATAAAACTCCCTCTAATTTCCTGTCCTTTGGCTGCTCGTCAAGCAATCAAGCTTCTATAGAATTCTATTGTATACAAATTTGTCATCACTGGAGTACAAGGTAAACCCCTTCAGATTTCACATCAATTTAGAGTCCATGCAGGGACAGACAAGACATCTAATAGGGTCTGTAAATGGTAGGTCAATGATATTTAGTATATAGGTTGGTCTTTGGTAGTACCTGTCAGACTGGCATGTGACTTTTGTTTTTGACCTCAATTTCATGGTCTAGTGAACATGTTAAGTTTCTCATTATCTATTAGTGGTAGGTCAATGATATTGGTGTTGGTTGGTCTTAGACAGTGCTTAACAATCTGCAATATGACCTCAATTTCATGGTCTAGCTACCATGTCTGGCTTCTTATGTTGTATTAATGGTAGGTCAATGATAATTTCTATGTTGTTTGGTCTTTTGAAATACATAATGGCCTGCTATATGGCTTTTGTCAGTGACCTAAATTTCACAGTCTAGTGAGCATTCAGTTACTTAGATTTCACATCAATTTAGAGTCCAAGCAGGGACAGACAAGACATCTATTAGGGTCTTCACTTGTTGTGCTATAAAGTCAAAAGGCTTTGTTGGCCAAGTGGTTATTGTAGTTCATTTACCTGTACAGTCACTCTGTTGTTAGTTTGTCTGTTTTAAAATGAGTTAAGAATCAGTTCAGAATAAAAATATCTAAAACTTGTCTTGTGAAAAGAAGTTCAACATTGAGGACCATTGTGATCATTTTTAACCGGGTTTTCCCGTTGGGAAATCCGGTTATTGAAATGGTGATGTACGGCGGTTGGGCGGGCGGCTGCCAGATCTTGTAAGCACAACTCCTCTTTAACCTTTCAACAGAATTTCATGAAACTTTGTATGTGGCAATGACATCATATGTAGATGTGCATATTATCCAGGATTTTTCATCGTGCAATTTTCTAGGAGTTACGCCCCTTTGAACTTTGAAATTTTTAGATGTTTTGACCATATGCTTGTAAGCGCAACTCCTTTAACTATTCAACAGAATTTCATGAAACTTTGTATGTAGCAAGGACATTATATGTAGATGTGCATATTGTCAGGGATTTTTCATCGTGCAATTTTTCTAGGAGTTACGCCCCTTTGAACTTAGAAATTTATAGGTGTTTTGACCATATGCTTGTAAGCACAACTCCTCTGTAACCGTTCAACAGAATTTCATGATACTTTGTATGTAGCTGAGGACTTCATATGTAGATGTGCATATTAACGGGGATTTTTCATTGTACAATTTTCCAGGAATTATGCCCCTTTGAACTTAGGAATTAATAGGTGTTTTGACCATATGCTTGTAATTGCAACTCCTCTGTAACCGTTCAACAGAATTTCATGAAACTTTATATGTAGCAAGGACGTCATATGTAGATGTACATATCGTCGGTGATTTTTCATCGTGCAATTTTTCCAGGAGTTATGCCCCTTTGAACTTAGAAATTTATAGGTGTTTTGACCATATGCCTTTTGTTTGAATTTTAAGTAAAGTAAAACTTTTCAGTGATTTTTAAGTGTGATGGCATACACTGCACATAATGAGAGGAGGCATAAATTAAACAGCTTTTCACATAAGTACCTATTTCTCCATTCAAATAGTAAAGAAAAACCTGGTTTGATGTCGTATCGACATCCATTTCTTGTTTTTCTTTTGTGCTACAAGTTAGAGATCATTGAATGATGAATTTTAGCAGACAAAATGATGGATGCCAAGTGATGGAAAAGGTGGGTGACTAAAAAGACAACTGCAGAAGTTAAATGGAATTTGTGTGTCATACCAGGTTTTCATAAAATTCATGGCAAGGAAAACAGAAAGATGATCAGATGAGGCAACTTACTGATACTGACTTGTCGATCTGATTTGATTGTATACAAACAACAATGCAAGAACATGAAACACTAGAATACAAATATTTATTTAAAATAGTAACAAATGTAAAAAGTAACACTTGATATGGTGGTAAAAATATAATACTGTTATGCTTACTTTATATACAATAAATAAATAGTAGGAAGAATTGTAAAACAACACTGACATAATACACTGACAACGTTCAGAAAAGATGCAGCACTGACACTATCAATTCTCATTATTAGATTAGTTTAAAATTATAAACAGAATTTTTGTCAATAAAGTTGTACCTTCTTTCATCAGTCAATATAAAAATAAAGCAGAAAGTAACACTCGGTGCATTTTATCAATAAAACATTGAACAAACAAATATCTTAGCAGTCTTCTAAAACCATTATCAACATTTTGTGCCTTTACCATAAAACTTCGTTAACACTCAGATCATACAAAATAAAACCACTGTCACATATCACCAGTCTCCAGGTTTGACCTCAAACTTTTTACATTCTGTGTTTACCAATGTTCTTTCATTTGAAAATACAAAGTCTGTAATTCTACTTTCTGGGCTTCCAACTTGACTCACAAATTTTTTCCTGAAAATAAAAATAAAACATACAAAATATAAACTTTGTCCTCTTTAAACCCTATAGAAGTTTTAAACCACATTCATGATGGCAATTTACCATGAACTAAATGGAAGCTCAGAATTATCAAGGAATTAATATAAACATGATAAAGAAAAGACAATCTTGTTTGATTAGCAAAAGTAAGAGCCAAGAAATCCATTCTAAATCAACCAATAGTAAATTTGTATCCACTGGAGTTAAAAACAGAATCATTAACTTCTTAGAAGACTCATATAAACTGTGGACACAGGATATGTCTCGCCCGCCCCTTGCATCGCTTAAATTTGCACATTGATTTACTGCAGCAGCCATAAAAATAAATATAATTTTCATCTGTGTTAACAATTCCCTTAAAAAGAATGATGTGATCACTCATGCATGACTGAGGGGCCAGGGTCTCAATCTTGGCATGAAATCTGTATGTATTCCTCAAGATGCGACTGCATGCCAAATATCAAGTGCCTAAGACTACTGTTATAGGCTGTACGAACTGCTTGCTAAAAACTTAAAGTGATCGTTTATGCGTGACTAAGGGGCCAGGACCATAAACTAAGTAGGGATTTGAGTTGTACCCATAAGGATGCAACTGCACATCAAATACTATGGACCTACAACTAACATAAGCTTGTTAATTCACAATAGTTTGTTATTGTTGACGCCGCTGCTGCCGCTGGAAACGCTATCCCCAAGTCTCGCCTCCACGAATTTTTGTCGCAGGCGAGACAAAAATGATGTAATCACTCATGCATGACTGAGGGGCCAGGGCCGCAATCTGGGCATGAAATCAGTATGTACTCCTCAAGATGCAACTGCTTGTCAAATATCAAGTGGCCAGGACTACTGGTATAGGCTGTAATGCTTGCTAAAAAACTTGAAGTGATCGTTCATGCGTGACTAAGGGGCCAGGGCCACCATGTGGGTGCGGAATAGGTATGTATTCCTCAAGACGTAAATTGCATGTCAAATATTAAGTGCAATGGACTACAAGTACAGGCTGTACAAACTGCTTGCTAAAAACTTAAAGTGATCGTTCATGCTTCACTAAGGGGCCAGGGCCACCATCTGGGCATGGAATCAGTATGTACTCCCCAAGATGAAACTGTATGTCAAATATCAAGTGCCTAGGACTACTGGTATAGGCTGTACAAACTGCTTTCTAAAAATTTAAAGTGATCGTTCATGCATGAATAAGGGGCCAGGGCCACCATCTTGGCATGGAATCGGTATGTACTCCCCAAGACACAACTGCATGTCAAATATCAAATGCCTGGGACTACTTATATAGACTATACTAACTGCTTGCTAAAAACTTAAAGTGATTGTTCATCTTTTCCCAAAAGGCCAGGGCCATAAACTAAGTAGGGATTTGTGTTGTACCCATAGTAATGCAACTGCGCATCAAATAATATGGACCTACAACGAACATAAGCTTGTTAATTCACAATAGTTTGCAACTGTTGACGGAAACGCTATCCTTAAGTCTCACCTCCGCGACTTTTCATCGCGGGCAGGACAAAAAACTAAAATAAGTGGTATAGACAATATAAGAAATTGGATTCAGTGGTTGATAAGTGATTATTATTTTTCTAGACATTAATTTATTTCACATTTGACATGTTTGATGCAATTTTATTTATTTCATATATTTTGATTTCAATGAGCCACTTTCTGAGACCTGCAGGATGTCGTGATATGTGAACATTCATTACCTTAAAGTTACTTTTCCCAGTGGTTACCATTTAGTTACTGAAGTGAAACTTATTGCTATCAATAATATGAATAGCATATACAATGTATCAGAGATTATTTAACAGTAAATTATAAGTACATGTTTTCAACACCATTCATAGTTAATCCTTCTACAAATGGAAGGACACAATTTTTATAGAGGACCACTCTAGGACCATTCCAATTGGCCCTGTGGTTTCAGAGAAGATCTTTGAAAGAAAACTTCAAAATAGACTGACAGAGGCCTTACACAAAATTATGCAGAACACTTGCATTAGCTGTGGCCATATGAGCTTAAAAGCAAGAATTCTACAAATTATTTAATTCTGGATGAATTTCTTTGATATTTTGATCATTTAATTCTGAATCCCTTTCCTTGTCTCGATGGAAAAATTACTCAAAATATTTACATGTAAATCCATAATTCAAAATGACTGCATGTACTTGGACTAACAGGCTGTTCACAATGGTATCATTTTTACGAAAAAAAATCAAAGAAATAAATACATTTACTACACCTACATCTTCTCCACTTGACATCTTTCTCCTTGAAATCTACCAGTAACCGTTCCTCGAGCTGTATTCATGACCCAGCCTACCACTCCCAACTCTGTTGCTTTATCATACGTATACTGTGAACAGAAGTTATATATTTCCATAATGCTATAAGTTTTAGTTTAAGGATGCTAGCTGGTAATGTTTTTGTATTTCTGCTTCTCTGGTCTTGTGCATTCAAAAGCATTATATTTTTTTGTCTATCAACTCCCATATTTTGTCTTGAGGAGCATTCTGTCAAAATTTCTTGAAAGCCAATTTATTTTTTCACATTCGTTAATTGATACACATGACTTATGATTTTTTTTAAAAGAGCAAAAACACTGTCCCAAAAGCTGCTGAATCGGGAATTTTGTTCAGCTATTGTTACTTTCATCCTCCGGAAATTCTATGGCCATCACCATGACATCACTGAATGATATGAAGTGTCTGCGTCCCAAATGAACATTTAATGTATTTGACATTTATGGTTTTGACTTATCCTGGATAATCTCACTGATAGTGTGAACAGTGTGACAGGTACTGCTTGTGAAGCAGGACATGCTTACCCTTCTGTAGCACCTGATGTCACTCTCAGTTTTATAGGAGTTCACACTATATAAATAACTTAGTTCTGAATGTTGTATTTTTATTTCCGTGTTTTCTTGCTGTCTCATGTCTTTGTTTTTGCCATGTCTCTGGACTTAATTTTTTGTAATACCAATATCCTTTGTTCCTTGAGTATCCTACTACATATACTGTCTTTTTATGTAAAAGCTATGGAAAAATTGAAGGAGTTCAGTTTCCCACCTAATTTTTACTCACTTATATGTCAAAAACAAGAAAAGCATCACTAAAATGACTCCTTTTTCAGTTTTCTAACAAAAACAACCTTTTTTCTGAAATCCCTTTATTAATTTATATTTCTACTTCAGTGAATAAAAGGTGACCATGGTGCTATTAAAAGGTGTATGACACTTCATGATGATTTTTCTTGCCTGCAGATGATTACACATATATGAAAGAAATACTGAAAGCTCTTAATAATGAAAAAGAGGGCCTTTTTTTTACTTTTGTCCACTCTGTGTGATTTTCTGTAAATTTTTTAACTAAATTTTGATATAATTGACTTAAATATATGGCCTACATACATATAATTACTATAATAACATATGTACATACCTGACGGAAAAATACACCTGAAAATACAAAAACACCTTGTATTAGTCTATGTAGATTACAATGAATCATTGTAAAGCAATCTGCTTGATAAAAAAAAAATTTAAAAAAAAAACATTTTAAAGTTATACAGCATGTTCCAATTCATTAAATTAAATGAAATTTTACCATAATGTTACTTAAAGCAATAGTAAGGATGATATATAAAGAGAGCCATGACCCAATCTCTACAAAATTTTGAAGACGAATCACAGAACCTAGCGGCTATTTTTTTTTTCATTTCTAATCTTAAGTCCTATGCATATATAAATATTATATGTTATTCAGGTAACAGCAGGGTATTATAGTGTGACATACCATGGATGTTAAGATAGTTTGAGCCTAATAAAAATATCAGACAGAAATGTTTTATTTTAAGATATTTTGTAGGTCTTAGTCCATTGTTTCAAAAAATAAAATAAAAATGATATGTAACCGGTCATCTCTTCCTGTTATCAGGCTTTGAAAATCGGCCAAATTCAGTATTTTTCAGCGATTTTTACAAAGAATATATAGGGAACTGTGTGAACATGCTTATTGTTTAGCTTTCATATGAAATAAATATCAGATAGATTTAAAAAATTTTTTTTTTTATATTTCAGAGGTATACACTTCAGCTGTATGTTAAGCTTAAAAAATCTATATGTCACCATTTGATTAAGAGAGATTATATAATTTACTAAAAAGACAATATTTATTGGAAAAGGGAGCTTATTCACCGGAAAGTGTATGTCAATCTATTATGACGTTACAATGGAAAGGCCAAATAAGGAATATTCCAGCTTGAAAACCGACTTGTGTTTCGCAAATGCACCGTGCATTAGTGTCGATCTACCACAAGTAAAATTTCCCAAGGAAATAATAAACATTCACGGTATGTCAGGTTACACATGTTTATACCCCATCTGTAACCTGAATTATATTTATATTCCTGTGAACAGCCCTTGAGAAATGAAATCTGCCAAAAAATATCGATTTTCGATTCCACAATGTTGTTTTCATGTAATGACTTTGTCAATTTCCAAGGCAACAACTTATATTCTATGAGAGTTATCTGAATATATGTTGATATTCAAGGAATAACATTCAATAACTAGATGCCCAGAGACTGAGCCTGTATCGCTCACCTGACAAAATGCTTCATGAACAGCAGGGCTTTCGATGTTCTGCATGGTGGCCATGTTTTTTGTAAGATTGAAATGAAATGAGCAATCTTTGCAAAGGACCTTCCATATGTCATTCCTGTCAAGTTTGGTTGAATTTGCTTTGGTGGTTTCAGAGGAGTTGATGAAAATGATGTTTTTCCATTAG
Source organism: Modiolus philippinarum (assembly GCA_002080025.1). NCBI lineage: Eukaryota > Metazoa > Mollusca > Bivalvia > Mytilida > Modiolidae > Modiolus > Modiolus philippinarum. The sequence goes on from MJUU01024984.1 coordinate 15,723, forward strand.
GGTCCAATGTTAAATATAAGTTCCACACTGGCGGCTATGTTGTTTGACGATTCAGAACAAAATAAGCAATCTTTGTAAAGGACCTTCCTAACATCATTTCTGTAAAGTTTAGTTGAATTTGCTTCTGTGGTTTAAGAGGAGTTGATAAATATGACGTTTTTCCCAAAGGGCCCAATGTTAAATATAAGTTCCGTGCTGGCCGCCATGTTTTTTATCAGATTGAAAAGAAATTAGCAACATTTGTTAAGGACCTTCCATATGTCATTCCCATAAAGTTTGGTTGTATTTGCTTCAGTGGTTTCAGGGGAGTTGATGAAAACGATGTTTTCCCATAGGGTCCATAAGTTCCACGCTGGCAGCCATGTTTTTTGTTGAAATGAGCTCTCTGTGTATAGGACCTTCCATATGTCATTACTGTAAAATTTTGTTGAATTTGCTTAGGTGGTTTCAGAGGAGTTGATGAAAATGATGTTTTCCCATAGGGTACAAAATTATGTTAAATATAAGTTCTGCGCTGGCTGCCATGTTTTTTGTCAGATCGGAACGAAATGAGCAATCTTTGTAAAGGACCTACCATACATCATTCCTAATCCTGTAAAGTTTGGTTAAATTTGCTTCAGTGGTTTCAAGGGAGTTGATGAAAATGACATTTTTCCCATAGAGTCTAATGTTAAATATAAGTTCCGCGCTGGCAGCCATGTTTTTTGTCAGATCAGACTGACATGAGCAATCTTTGTAAGGACCTTCCATACATCATTCCTGTATAGTTAAGTTGAATTTGCTTGGGTGATTTCAGAGGAGTTGATGAAAATGATGTTTTCCCAATGTTAAATGTAAGTTCGCGCTGGTGGCCATGTTTTTTATCGGATCGGAAAAAAATGAGCAATCTTAGTTAAGGACCTTCCATACATCATTCCTGTAAAGTTTGGTTGAATTTGCTTCAGTGGTTTCAAAGGAGTTGATGAAAATGAGAAAAAATAACAGACCGACGGACGACAAGTGATGGCAATATCTCACACTGACCCTTTGGGTCAGGTGAGCTAACTAGAGGCTCAGAGACAAAATGCTTCTATGCCATGCATGACCAAAAATGTTTTTTATCAATGGGGTCTAATATTTAGCTATGTTCTCCATTAGCACCCATGTTTTTGTTCCGCGCTGTTGGCCATGTTTTTTGTTTGGATCAGAACAAAATGAGCAATCTTTGTAAAGGACCTTTAGTATATCACTCTTGTAAAGTTTTGTTGAATTTGCTTCAGTAGTTTCAGAGAAGATGAAAATGTGATTTTTCAGATAGGATCCAATGTAAAACCTAATTTCTGCGCTGGTGGCAATGTTTTTTGTGGGATTGAAATGAAATGAGCAATCTTTGTAAAGGACCTTCCATACATCATTCCTGTAAAGTTGGTTGAATTTGCCTCAGTGTTTTCATGTGATTTTTTCCCATAGGGTCCAATGTTAAACTATGTTCCTTGCTGGTGGCCATGTTTTTTATTGGATAATAACGAAATGAGCAATCTTTGTAAAGGATCTTTAGTACATCATTCCTGTAAAGTTTGGTTGAATTTGCCTCAGCAGTTTCTGAGGAGAAGATGAAAATGTGATTTTCCCCATAGGGTCCAATATTAAACTATGTTCTTTGCTGGCAGCCATGTGTTTTATTGGATCTTAACAAAATGAGCAATCTTTGTTATGGACCTTCCATACATCATTCCTGTAAAAGTTGATTGGTTTCAGAGGAGAAGATGAAAATGTGATTTCCCCCAAAAGGGTCTTATGTTAAACCATGTTCCGTGCTGGCGGCCATGTTTTTTGTCAGATCAGAACAAAATGAGCAATCATTGTAAAGGACCTTCCATACATCATTCCTGTAAAGTTTGGTTGAAAATGCCTAGGTGGTTTCAGAGGAGAAGATGAAAATGTGAAAAGTTAACGGACGGACGACACACGCCAAGTGATGAGAATAGCTCACACTGACCCTTTGGGTCAGGTGAGCTAAAAAGCAAGCTTACATCTCCAAACCGGAATATAATAGACAATCAATTTATTATCACCTGAATATGTGTAAACAAGTTGACCTGTCTGAATCTGTATATGTGTAAACACGTTGATCTGTCTGAATACACGTTGACCTGTCTGAATCTGCTAATGTGTAAACAAGTTGACCTGTCTGAATCTGTATATGTGTAAACAAGTTGATCTGTCTGAATCTGTTAACGTGTAAACAAGTTGATCTGTCCGAACCTGTATATGTGTAAACAAACTGACCTGCCTGAAACTGTATATGTGTAAACAAGTTGACCTGTCTGAATCTGTAATGTATAAACAAGTAGACCTGTCTGAAACTGTATGTGTAAACAAGTTGACCTGTCTGAATCTGTCAATGTGTAAACAAGTTGACCTGTCTGAATCTGTTAATGTGTAAACAAGCTGATCCGTCTGCATTTATCAATGTGCAAAGAAGTTGATCTATTTGAATCTGTCAATGTGTAAACAAGTTGATCTGTCCAAATCTATCAGTATGTAAACAAGGTGACCTGTCTGAATCTGTTTATGCATAAACAAGTTGATCTGTCTGAATCTGTTAATGTGCAAATATGTTGATCTGTCTGAATCTGTCAATGTGTAGACAAGTTGACCTGTCTGAATCTGTTTATGTGTAAACAAGTTGATCTGTCTGAATCTATCAATGTGTAAACAAATTGACCTGTCTGAATCTTTCAAATGTGTAAACAATTTGACCTGTCTGTTGAATATGTAAGCAAGTTGACCTGTCTGAATCTGTTTATGTGTAAATAAGTTGATCTGACTGAATCTATTAATGTATAAACAAGTTGACCTGTCTGAACCTGTTTATGTGTAAATAAGTTGATCTGTCTGAATCTATCAATGTGTAAACAAGTTGACCTGTCTGAATCTGTTTATGTGTAAACAAGTTGATCTGTCTGAATCTGTATATGTGTAAACAAGCTAACCTGTCTGAAAACAAGTTGACCTGTCTGAATCTGTCAATGTGTAAACAAGTTGACCTGTCTGAATCTGTCAGTATGTAAACAAGTTGACCTGTCTGAATATGTTTATGTGTAGACTAATTGACCTTTCAACAAGTAAAATGTCAATTTATTAACATTGGACCTGGCATCATTAAAGGATTGCCAAACACACCTCAGGCCACATCAATTTGATTGTTTAATGGAATTGCTGCACCAATTTTCCGCTATGTTTTTCTTGTTTTTTTTAATCATGGTAATCAATGATGATAAACTTACTTATTTACTATAAGATATGTAGCACTTCCATTATTTTCCTCAAAACAATTTGCTCACATCTTATCACTTTATTTTTTCCTGTTCCAGTGTTGTCATTGTCTTTGAAATAATCCTTTTTTGAATTTAAGGTTCATATCTCACTTATATAAAGAATCTTCCAAAACACAACTTGAATATATTTCATCAACATCAGCATGATCAGCAACAAAAAGCTGTAATCTTATCAAAAATTTGTCTCAAGAAAAAAATGAGCCACCTGTATAGTGTTTTGGTTATAGAGATATATTTTTATTCTCATACAAATGCATTGGCAACTTAAAATATACTTCTAACACAAATCCCTTGAGACTAAATATCACTTGGTAAATATACTTATCTGCATAAGCAGATATACATACTATGTTTGAAATTATAGCACTATTTCATTCAACAAACATCAAAATACTGAAGTTACTGTAAATTTAGTTTCTGCATATGGCCATTTTGACAACTTATGTCTTTTCAGTGCAGATAAAATCAAAACATTTGGAAGACCATAAACTCAAACATGTTTAAAACTGATAGAGAACAAATAACCAAATATGATCTAAATCAGAAAATCAGCTATGGACAGAGCTTTGCATGAGGGATTTTCAACAAAATTATCAGAAATTTAGATATTGCAAGTTTCCAAATCAAATCAGCTATCGGGTCAGCTCTGAAGTACTGAATACTGGGATGGTGAACACCCTCGGGAATAACAGTCCACCAGCAGAGGCATCGACCCAGTGGTAACAAACAACAAAATACATAAGTTACTGAAAATTTAGTTTCTTTGCCACCATCATGAATGATGACCATTCCTTTTGTTGTGATATGAAGACTAGTTATTTGGTCAAACTATAGGTATTCACCAGTATACAAATGAACAATTATTAACATGAGCTCTATACTGGCTTTTGGTATGTGGCTCTCCTACTACTTGGAAGAATTCAAACTATAGCTGTTGCCAAATGGCAGCCAGTTATAACCTCTCTCATTGAATCCTGAATCAATATAGCAAGTGCAAATGTACAGCTGTGGACACAATACAAATGCAGAGCTGTCAAGGGGGTTTGGGTTCCAACACATGTCCAAGAGTGAGACGCAGTGTGTATGGGGGAATCCAACAAGATTTTTTTTTCAGAGATGCAAAGTGGTGCATGCTGAGAGCATTTCAAATAGTAATAGCAAGGACTTCAAAACCAAATTTTTTAAACTTAACTTTCATATCTACGATTACGTTAAATTTAGATTTAGGCTCGACGATTTAGGTAACTCTTGTATTTCAGTTCTAATAAACATATGTTAAGTCAATTAAAATCTATTAATTTAGGGTTTCCTTCATTGTACAGGTTGGCTACAATCCTCATATTTGGGTATTATACCGGATTATAGGTATAATACCCAAAAATAGGGTATACATGAGTCCCTGATTTCAAGGGTTTCATCTGTTGGATAAATAAATATCAAAACTACAAAAGGGCATGTTCTGTAAATATACAAATTCTCATCAACTGATAGCCAAAGTTGTACTTTCTTTTTAAAAGGATTAAATTACTGTCAACTTTTTTCCCCTATAGTTAACTTAGAATTCTTTTGTATTCTAATCTGATGTTCTGACCTACCAATCTCGGTCATAAAAGATAAAATTGACCCTTTTGACATCTTGAGTATTGACAAAAAATATACAATAGAAGTGAGCAGGTACTCAGTCTTGGTTAGCTGACACTTGATTGGCGTCTGGGCATTCACTTTGGTCAACTGGTTGTTTGACAAATGTTTACATTGTAAATTGATACCTGTATTTAGGTGTTATCCCTGAAATTAAGTATAATACCTATACTTGAGGATAAGCCCAACCTGTTGTAGTTTCCGTAATGCTAGTCCTACAATATAGAACCTTGCACTGTTTCTTTTTCATATATACTGACTTTTACATGCAGTGCGAGGTCCTATCGTATGTGTCCAAAAACCCGTAGCAAATGGTTTTTCACGAAACATGGTCATATAGTTTGTTCTCTGGCTTAGAATTATACTCCCAAAAAATGAATTTATGTGTTTTACAGTTTACTGTAGAATCCCACTTGCATTCTTGAATATCAAATCGAAAGTTGGTAAGAATGAACTTGCAAAATCGTAGACAAAACGATACACATAAAAGTGTTCTGCTGTATCATTCTCCAACAGAAGATCGTGCTTTTCACCAAAACTATTAAAATCAAAATCTTTGGGGTTAATTTTTTCCGTTGCTAGATTTCTGATACCTGCAAGTCTTTCAGTGTTTTTCAATTAATCCAAATATCCAAAAATAGACATCTAAACATTGTCTTTTTGACACGCTCCCATGAGAAAAGTACCTTGTGTTGTGATTCTTTTGTCATTATAATTTAAATCAATACCCGACTCGTTTAACCTGGTGGGTCATCTCGAAATGTTTTCACATCTTTGTTTATTTTTATACTACATGAGGGAAATTGTACACAGAGATAAAAAATAAAGAGACAATGGATTAAAATTAATGAAAAATCAGATTTTCAAATGTAAAATAAGAACTTCTCGTGCGAAATCCACTTTTTGCATGCATTTTTAGGATGAACTTCGTTTTTTAAAACACAGTTGTTCAAATTCGAAAATCATTGAAATATGGCGAATGCTCTAGATATATTGCACCGCTTGGGAAATTATTTTATTTAGTAGTGTTGGGAATAATAGTCTGAATCCCAAGAGAGGTATATTTTTTTATGATTTACATGTTTAGGTCCGTGAAAACTTAAACATACATGTGAACCTCCCGACGGGAGGCCTAAATCTCCCGCTTTTTTGCCCCTCTTCTGTCCCTCCCGTTTTCTTTTCAGATCTTCCGCTTTTTCAAAGTTTCAAAAACGTAAATTTGAAGTCGCCATTTTCGTTATTTTTGTTGAGAAAAACTCCAAGTAACTCTTAAGAATCAATACAGGTGACACAGGTAAACATAATGAAAAGACTAATTAGGATATTAGTGTTGATGATTACATAACAATTACTGCTATAGTGTTAATTGACAAGTTTATAGCCAGGGATGTATATTTCCACGGATCAATGAACAACTGAACGGCAATCATTACCTTCAGTCACCTGTCAATCTAGCTTTACCTGTATGATTATTTACGATCAATTGTCTTTAAAAGTAGAGTTTTGCATTGCCAGAACTCCCAATTTTTGTGTTTTTGTACTAAATAGTTACAGAGATCATTTTTATTATGATGATTTTTTTAAAATTATCATGCAAAAATACGCCTGGGTTGTCTCCCCTTTATTTTTTGTCTTCAACTAAACTGATTTTGTTTGGGGGTAATATTGAGATTTTATGCTATTTCTGGCAATTCTTTTAGACATCAAAATTTATTTTTCAAATAAAAATAAGCATTAATAAGTGTTTTAAACACCATTTCCTTGAAATTTTACAAAATATTTTCTTTCATAAACACCATATTTACAAAAATCAAATTATTCATTAAAAAGAAAAGTATCCCAAGCAGTGAATACGAAAGTTGAAAATTTTTACAGGACATTCGGTCTGGTGAATCCGAAAAATTTACCAGACCGAATCAACTTTTACCAGACCGAAACTTCTGTGTTCTGGTTTTATGTCAATTGAAGTAAAATAACTAGAAAAGAAGTGAAATTAACATGGGATGACACTTTTCCCTTCAGACAAGTAAAGTATGCATTTTCTAGGCTGAACCAAAAAAGTGTTGTCTGGTAAATTGTGCACTTTAATCCCTTGTTTCTTCTTTTGATAGTGCATTTGTACTGAAGGTCATAATGATGTTACAAAAATTTTAGTATTAGACACATCGAAAACTGCCTGACTGAAGGATATATCAGACAAAACTTCAGTCTGTCTGGCAAAATTTTTCAGCCAACAGGACGAATGTCAGGTAAATAATTGACATCTGCAACATGTTCTGATACAGTAGGTTCTATAGATTTATGTTCAGTCTGACAGCCTTTTCTTATTTGCATGATGGAATGTCCTGCAATGCTTCTGGCCTTTTTGATATGACTGTACCTTTCTGTACTATGACTCTTTGTCCAAGAATAAAAGGCTTTAAAAAAGTCCAAGATGTAGCAAGATGCATAAAAAAATCATCCAAGTTTAATACAATGTATCATGTGGTTATGTACAAAAAAAATGAAAATTCTTTCCCTAAAGCTTCATGTTTTTTTTTTTTCATTTGGGAGATGAAACAATGTATAACTTTAATTAACTATAAGAAATGCTTCCTATCAAAGAAAAATGTTTTTGGCATATGACCTGTATTCTTTTTGACTAACAAACCTCTTTTCAGAAGTAAATCTGCATTTATCCCCTCTGTTGGAGGTGCTCCAGTTGAAAGAGGCTTATAATTATGTATACCATATATGGAACTACCATATATGGAAACTTAACATCTTGTGCAAGTTTCTTTCCCCTACACTATTGTGCCCTCGATAAATAATCTGAAAATCAGACAATTGATCAAAAGATCTCACATTTTAGATTAAAATACAACCAGGAATACATGGAGTTATACTATTTAAAAGTCATACACAAAGATTTACTTCTCAGACACAGAATTTTCCTTATGTATGAGCCAAAATATTACCGGACATAAGGACCGGTAAAATAGAAATTTTTACCAGACCGGTGCCGATTTTACCGGACATGTCCGTCGGTCCGACGGTATTTCTATTCACTGCCCAAGTTGCCTTCTGAAAATGATAGTACTTCAACCTCACATCAAATAGCATGACACAAAGTGTCAAATTCATTTAACTTACATATTCCTTGGAGATTTGAATATTTGTTCTGAAAGTGGAGCAGTTTCAGAAATTTATATTACTATCATTTAGCAAGATCTCCCACAAGGGCCTATGTAGGGGTGATCAAAGAAAATATAATGCTGCATAAATGACTTCAGTCATCAAACATGTCAAAACTATCAGAGGAAAACATATGAAATGGTTAAAAATAAGTCGACAAAAAATCTCCAGTTTTCAGACCCAATCTCCAGCTGAAAAATTTCAAATCTCCAGTTTCCAGCTGACAAGTTTATCACATGTATGCTTAAATATATTTAAAAACACGGCATACAGTCCGACAGGAAACAAATTTTATTTCCGACATGAAATCATGTCGGAAAGTGCCAATAGAAAAGATCCGATATGACTTCGCAATTTCCAAAAAATGAAAAATGCAAAATCTGATAAAAACGTTAAATATGGAATAGAAGTGTGAAGTCATATATTATAGGACTAGCCGTAATGCATGATTAGAGAGTGTTAAATTCATAAGTAGTGTTAAATGTCATAAGTAGTGTTAAATGTCATAAGTTTGGAAGAAATGTTACTTCCGTGCATATATCCCTTGGAGATACCAAGAACCATGAATAAAAAGACCGAATAGCAAGCTTGATATGGCATTATTTATAGCCATATCTTTTCTTGTTTATGAAACATACTGTAGCTACGTACCACGAAGATAGGAGCTACCAGTATAAATATCACAGAAAAGGAGATATTGGGAACGTATCACAGGCACTTGTTTCATAAAAAAAATCAGTCCCTCCCTCTCGTGGAAGAAGAGAGGGAGGGACTGATTTTTTTTTTTTATGAAACAAGTGCCTGTGGAACGTATGCCATTTTTCATGTAAAATCGTAATCCTATTACCCTGGACGTTTCCATGTATTTCGTAATCAACGGAACAAATATCTGACATCACTTTCAGCTGACAAATTATGACGTTATACTTTTAAAACTTGAAAGATTTACTAGTTGCCCTGCAAGTTGTCGTTCTTGCAAATTAGTTTCGATGAAGTAAACCGCATTTTGATTGGATAATACGAAAACATTCGTCTAACCACAACCAGTTTTACAAATTTATCACAAATGGATTCTACAGCAGAAGCAAGTCATGATTAGTTTCAATTTTTATCAGATTTGAAGATGGATGGACGTGAAAAGGTTTTGGGATTTATTCCCCAAAAGGAAAAAATATATAATAAGTATTTGCCATATGCAGACAATCTCGATGTTGAGTCCAATGCAGTATTCGCAGAAATCAAGGCCAACCTTGGAAAAGCTGTTGCCTTGCGTGATCTTAAAACTGGAGCTGGTCACTGGGTTGGACAGTTATCACGGTAATTTTGGCATCATCTCACTATAATATTTCTCCAAACTGTGTTGTTATTGTCATGATTGTCCTTTACTCTTAAAATCTTCAGTTCTGGTAACTCTACCAATCCTTTTTGGGATTCGAAAGGGTATTGGAGTACCCCCGTAATCCTTTATTTTCTGCTTGATTGGCATTCATTATACCCCCCCCTTTAGCAGGCAGTATATAGTGATCACAGTGTCTGTTAAATCTCCCGATCATTATTCTGTCTGCCATAGGGGTACACACTTTGTGGCGACAACTCCTCCTAGACCACTTGGTGAAATTCAATGAAACTTTCACAGAATGTTCAGTACTCATTGCCATTGTGCACCATTTACTTAAAAATTAGAATTTATCTTGTTTTTTTTAGGGGGAGTGGGGGTATATACTAAAGAGTATTTCAGTTTTTCTAGTTTAATGTTTAATTTTTAGGTCCCAGTACTGTACATAGTAGGATCATCTAACCTTGCATTTGCAGGTATCTTTGATGGTACGTCAGCATCCAGACAAAATGAGGTAACTGACCTATTTTTTCCGCATAATTGACTTGCATTCAAGTTTACGTCCAAGTTCAGATCTAAGTAGTAGTAACTGTACATGGCAGGATCTTTTAACCTTGCATGTGCATGTATCTTTGATGGTAGGTAAGCATGGTAGCAGGACGTTTCGGCCATAGTGTAACTTTGGACTTGGACGTTTCGGTCATAACCTAATTGGCAATATGTTAATTCAGTGAAAACATCTTGCATACATGTGTGCTTTATACCTGACATTTAATTAGGATTATATAACGTTGAAAAATTTCAAATGCATTAACGGCGTTTTTGTAGTGGTTTAGTTGTTTGTTAATTGGAATTCCTCAATTGGAAAACAAAATAAAAAATGCGGTTTAATGTTTTATCAATTTTTGATTTATTCTAAATAATACTTGAGCCTTCTGTTGAAAGGCAATGACAGTCGTTAAGTTAGTGAATATCTAACCCCAAGCTAAGACAAACTTCTGCAAAATTTGATAAAATCCTATTATAACTACTCTTATTACGATTTGTACCATAGTTTCTTCTCTTATAAATACAGTTGGGAGTAAACACTGTTTTTTTAAACAGATAACTAGGTCATGTTAGGGTATGTTGGTGAGCAACCCCAAAAACAGTTCATAAAAAGTAATTAGATATTTATCACTTGCCAAGATTTATACGGAAGTACAGGGCCGAAACGTCCAAGTCCGAAGTTACACATGGCTGAAATTTCATATGGCCGAAGTTTTTTAGGGCCGAAACATCTTGAAATCTGTAAGCATCCGGGCAAAATAAGGTCCCTTTGACATATATTTTCCAAATGATAAGCTTACATTCAAGTTTATGTCCTAGTTCAGATCTCAGTAACTGTACTTTTTTTTGTATCATTGCATTTATCTTTGATGGTATGTCAGCTTCCAGTCAAAATTATATATAATTAGGTCATTTTGACCTACATTTTCCACTGGAGTGACTAATATTCAAGTTTATGTCAGAGTTCAGATCTCAGTCTTTCTAAATGGTGAAGATCATCTTAACTTTTGTATGCATGCATTTGGGATGGTAGGTCAGCACCCTGGTAAAATTGGGATGCTGTATCCATGTGCCATGACAAGATGAACTTTGTATTCATTGAATGACGCTGATTACAGTGCCTATATTTTATTAATCTTGGTTGACATGTTGCACCTTTGTGGCAGGCATCAACAGAAATTTGATAATAGAAGATAATATTTGCATCTCTGTTAGTATGGTAAGTTTTAAGTCTTTTTTAGAATTATTTGCTATAAAAATGTACAGTGTACTATCAAACAGTTGTTTACTATGCCATAAATGAGTTTTTAAAGGGACTAAAACTTACGGAGAGACCTGTGGCAAGTCTGAAAGAAGATTACGTGTGACATGTTTAATGAAATATGTTTTTTGTAAAGTACAATTGTATGAGAATTACACTAGCCCACAGAACTAAAAAAGCTCTGACACTCAGAAAAATCATTGTTTGAAGGTATGTAATTTTTACGGAAACAACCCATTTTATTTTTAGCTTGGTAAAAAACCAATTTAAGTTCAAAATGGGAAGTGAACTTTATACTGTTGATTCACTATGGTCACTGAAGCAAATGATCTCCCAAATGAATAAAAAAATTAAGAGTAAAATGAACCAATAACTCTATCCGTATCTGGAGCTCTTGTTCCTTTTGGAAGCAAGTTGATATAATGTATATGATATTGAACATTTGAATCATCAAGACAAATTTAAGAACTTGGTCAACATGGTCAAACTGCTGAAGTGTAATATACAAAATGTACATGTAGTTGGTTTAAGCAGGTGAACTTCCTTATTAAAGTAAAGTTAAATTACATTTATCCAGCTTCCTAATCATATTTAAAAAGCAAATGAGTTGTATAACTTATATATGTTCATATCGGCCATAATTTCATTAGTTTAGTCTTTTAAATACTAAAGAAGGTATATATGTACTGTAAAAAGAGGAAAAATCATTTAAAACAATTTGTTGATTTTGTTGGATTGTTGACTCTTATATGACATTTCAACAGTCTTCTGATTTCAGATATTACTTAAGTGGCAACTTTGACACATATCATATACATGAGGTACAGTACTTCCAAATGATTATATTAATACCTTTTTGATAACATGGCTCCTGGTTAACATGTGTCATGTTGTACAGTTAATGTAATGCATTCTGTACAGTACCATTGAAAAAGGAGTTTCCAACAAAAGATTGGGCCTAAAATGAAAAATAACTTTGTTTGACACTTTTCCATCTTACCAATCAAAATCCATCACAACTCCAAAATAACTATTGCTCTATCTTCAAAAATATTAATTTTGTTTGCAAATGAAACATAACATGAAAAAAAATCAATATATGAATTGAAAAACACCATTATTAATAAAATCAAATAATAACCCTACATGTAGGTGTACCTTCTTGCCTGTACTAAATTATATGTCGGAGAACAGACTAATTGAAAAGTCAAGAAGCCTTGCAGGACATTCGTCAGGCAAATAAGAAAAATCCGTAAAAAAAAAATTACAGGACATACTGTTTCTGAACATAGCACTTTTGAAGTTTTTACCAGACATTTGGCCCTATTTGCTGGAAATGTTGTCATTAATTGTGGGATTTATTAACAAACATTTACTATTTTATTTAAACAGATACATCAAATTATATGGAATGAAGTTTTCCAAAGAAGACCATTTAGCTCTAATAAACTTGATGTATGAGCTTGTTGTTATGCCAGAACTTGAGCTTTCATTGGTGCAGAAATATGCCACTCAACTGATAAGTCTGTTGAAGTAAGTTTTATAAAATATATACTAATCATGCTAATTGATCAAAACAAGAATGCATATACAGTACAGCCAGAGACTTACAGTGATAAATCACCATGATAGACATATCACTCTGCTTAGTGAAATGTCTATATTTTATTTCCTGTTTGATCTATCAACATGCTTTCTTTTGCATTTAGAGTGATGCATTCTACCATTTGATATGCAAAAGAAATAATGTGGATAGATCAATCAGGAAAAAAGATATATGCATTAAAAATCTAGAGTGATGTGTCTATCACAGTGATTTATCATGGTAAGTCTCTGGCTGTACTGTATACTACAGTCTACATATAACATCAACTTTAACTATAATTGCATTTTTTTCACTACTGGTAATATTGATGAAAAGTGTTGAAATTTTTTTATCAAAATTGCACTGTAATAGGGATTTCACAAGTATTTATGTGGTCTTTTTCATTATATATATATATATATATGTGTGTGTGTGTGTGTGTGTGTGTGTGTGTGTGTGTACTAAGCAAGAGTACATAGTTCATGCAATTAAAGGGAAAATTCGCAAAAAAATAAAAATTCAATATTTTATTCCTCATATCTTAGTTAGCACAGAAATATATGTAATACTGTTCAATTGTCTTGGATAACTACACAAGACTGAATTAATTGTGAGCAGATCCCGGTGCATCAACCGCCATATTGTCGTCTTGTCAACTTAAAAAGTCACGTGATACCTAAAAACCACAAAATACCAAAACTCGATAAGCCCGTGAAAAAACAGCAAGTACAAAAACTCTGATCTGTCCAAATACAAAGTAATTTCTTTCACAAAATTCAACGATTTGTAATTTATTCAACAAAGAACTGAAAATTTGCAGCTATTTCTTTTAAATATATCATTAAATTGATAATATATCCAGAACTTTTGCGAAGTTCCCGTGTTCACAAATTAACAGAAAACATTGTAGAAATTAGGATTTATATACAAGAAGTATTCATAGCTATGCAGGCATGTATACACCATATTGTGTATTAACTGTTTATTGAGATGACAGGTGTCAGACCCATCCAACCACTTTTACCTGTATAAATCACTTGATCTTACCTGGAAAATGACGATCCCCGTTGATACCACCTGCTGGTACACAATCAACTCCGCATCAAACACCTTATGCATTGAATTTGTATGAGACTC
>MJUU01024984.1:59390-75240 GCA_002080025.1 Modiolus philippinarum
TGAATGTAAGTCACTCAAGCGGAAAATATAGGTCAAAGTGACCTAATTTTGCCTGGATGCTGACCTACAATTAGAGATGCATACACATGCAAGGTTAGATGATCCTACCATGTACAGTGACTGAGATCTTAACTCGGACGTAAACTTGAATGTAAGTCATTCAAGCGGTAAATACAGGTCAAAGTGACCTAATTTTGCCTGGATGATGACCTGCCATCAGAGAGGCATGCACATGCACAGTTAGATTATTGTACTATGTATAGTAACTGAGATATGAACTAAAATGTAAATTTAAATGCAAGCCACTCAAGCGGAAAATATAGGTCAGAGAGACCTAATTTTCTTGAAGGCTGTGAGTTAACCCAAGATTCACCTGCATGCAAAGTTTGATGACCCTACACTGCATAGTTACTAAGATATATACCCAAATGCGGACGCAGATGCCGGGGGTACTCCAATAGTCCCCCTCAACTTCGTTGAGGCGAACTAAAAATCTGATAAGGTAAAAATGATCAGCATGATGAGAGCTACCCATCCTGCAATTTTGACGAAAATCCGAATACCCGTGTTGGAGTTATTGCCCCTTTTCCATAAAATTTTCGTTTTTTTTGTTACTTTTGTCTCATATATTGAAAATGATAGAAGATAGAGGTGAAGTTTAAATTACAAAAATGGTTAGCATAATAAGATCTACTTGTCCCGCATTTTTGAAGAACATCTGACTACCAATGTAGGAGTTATTGCCCCTTTTTCTTTGAATTTTCATGATTTTTATATGTTTTTACTTTTATTTCAAAAATTATTTGAGATAGAAGTTCAGTTTGAATTGTAAAATTGTTAAGCTTATCAAGGACTACAATTTCTACATATGTCCAGCAGGTTGGCATCTCATCCAAGATGGTTGCCAGCGGGGAACATAGTTTAAAATAGGACCATATGGGAAATGTATTCAAAGATCTTCTCCTCTGAATCTACTGAGCCACTTGGAACCAAACTTGGTCATAATTGTCTTTGGGTGGTCCTCTCCAAGGTTTATGATTTTTAGTTCGTCTCAACGAAGTTGAGGGGGACTATTGGAGTACCCCCGGTGTCCTCGTCCGCGTCTACGTCTATGTCTACGTCTACGTCTATGTCCGCGTCCGCATTTGGGCATATATCTCTGCAACTATGCATGGTAGGATCATCAAACTTTGTATGCAGGTGCATCTTGGGCTATCTCACAGCCTCCAAGAAAATTGGGTCTCTCTGNTTTATGGTAGTACCTCATCCAAGATGGCTGCCAGCGGGGAACATAGTTTAACATAGGACCCTTTGGGAAATGCATTCAAAGACCTCTGAAACTACTGAGCCAATTGGAACTAAACTTTGACACAATATTTCTTGGGTGGTCCCCTTCAAAGTTTGTAATTTTTATGTCATATCTCATCGAAGATGGCCACCAGTGGGGAACATAGTTTAACATAGGGACCCTATGGGCAATGCATTTGAGGATCTTCTCCTCAGAAACCACTGAGCCAATTCTAACCAAACTTAATCACAATTGTCCTTTGGTGGTTCCCTTCAAAGTTTGTGATTTTTAAGTTTGTACCTCTTCCAATATGGCTGCCAGCGCAGAATAAAGTTTAACATAGGGCCCTATGGGAAATACATTCAAAGACCTTCTCCTCTAAAACTACCCAGGCAATTGGAATCAAACTCAGTCATAATAGGCCTTGGGTTGTCCTCTTCAAAGTTTGTGATTTTTAGCTCACCTGGCCTAAAAGGCCATGTGAGCTTTTGCCATCACTTTGCGTCCGTCGTCCGTCAACAATTTCAAAAATATTCTCCTCTGAAACTGCTGGGCCAATTGTAACCAAACTTGGCTTGAAGCATCACCAGGGTATGCAGTTTAAAAATTGTGTTTGATTAGTCCGAAGACCAAACAACATGGCTGCTGTTACTAAAAATAGAACATAGGGGTAAATTGCTGTTTTTTGCAAATAACTCAAAAACCATTACAGATATCAAAAATCTGACATGAGGCAAAAGTGATCGGCATAGCAAGATGTACCTGCCCAGCAATTTTGAAGAAAATCTGAAAACCCATCTTGGAGTTATTGCCCTTTTTCTGTAAAATTTGCAAAATTTTAACTTTATTAATTTTTTATCAGAAAAACTATTAGAGATACAAGTCAACTTTAAATTGCAAAAATGTTCAGCATGTCAAGATCTACCCACCCTGAAATTTTGAAGATAATCCAAAAACCCTTGTAGAAGTTATTGCCCTTTTTTCACAGAATTTTCAAAATTTTCATATTTTTCATCTTTTATTTCCAAAACTATAGAAGATGAAGGTTAAGTGTCAATTGAGAAAATGTTTACAATGCTGTGGCGACTTCAAAACTGATGTTGAAAATTATTGGTTGACCGCCATTTTCAAAATGGCGGCCAAAAAGGTGGGAAAATTCAACATTGTCCGATTTCAATGAAATTTTGTTTCCAAATAGATATTGATGTTGCGACTTCAAAACCGGTGTTGAAAATTTTTCGTTGACCACCATTTTCAAAATGGCAGCCAAAAAGGCTGGAAAATTCAGCATTGTCCGATTTCAATGAAATTTGGTTTCCAAAAAGGTATTGATGTAACAACTTCAAAACTGATGTTAAAAATTGTTCGTTGACCGCCATTTTCAAAATGGCCGCCAAAAAAGGCGGGAAAATTCAACATTGTCTGATTCAATGAAATTTGGTTTCCAAGTGGATATTGATGTTGCTACTGCAATACCGGTGTTGAAAATTGTGTGTTGACTGCCTTTTTCATAATGGTTGCCAAAAAGGCGGGAAAATTCAACATTGTCCGATTTAAATGAAATTTGGTTTCCAAAAAGGTATTGATGTAACAACTTCAAAACTGATGTTAAAAATTGTTCGTTGACCGCCATTTTCAAAATGGCTGCCAAATCAACATTGTCTGATCTCAATGAAATTTGGTTTCCAAGTGGATATTGATGTCACTACTGCAAAAACGGTGTTGAAAATTGTTTGTTGACTACCATTTTCAAAATGGCCGCCAAAAAGGTGGGAAAATTCAACATTGTCCGATTTCAATGAAATTTGGTTTCCAAATAGATATTGATGTCGTAACTTAAAGATATAATTGTTGTTGACTGCCATTTACCAAATGATGTCTCGACTTCAAAACTGGTGTCGAAAGTGGTCCTTAGCAAGACAATTTGTCAAAAAAGCCCAACAAAGAAGTACAGTAAAACATGATCAGACTTAAAATAGAGTCCAAGTTAATGTTGGTGTTTGCCCTACCAAAGTTTGAGAGACTGAAGTTCAACCGTATAATTTACAATGTTAGCTTGATTGTGGCAACTGAAAGCCAGGTGAGCGATATAGGCTCCAGGGAGCCTCTGGTTATGTTCGTACCTCATCCGAGATGGCCGCCGGCGGGGAACATGTTTAACAAAGGTCTCTATGGGAAGTATATTCAAAGATCTTTTCTTCTGAAATCAACTGAACAATTTTGATTAAATTTTAGTATAATAGTCCTTTGGTGATCCCTTTCGAAATTTGTAGATTTTTATGTTCTTGCCACAACCAAGCTGAACTGATGTGTAGTATGGATAATAATTGATGGTCTTTTGGTGACATTGAATAAAAACCAGTGACCAGTTGAGAGATACAGGCTCATGTGAGCCTCTAGTTATGAATTCAACCACCCATATTTGCATATCAGTTTCATTATAACAGTTCTATTCTTGAATTAAAAATGTATGATTTGCTGCTTACATACATGTATTAAAAATTTGAATTATACATGGATATTAATTTCACAGTTTACAATTTTTAAAATTACTGAAATTTTAATTTTACAGAGAAAGGTACAAAAAGTCTTCCTGGCAAACACCTATCCCAGATGATGAAAAGTTGACAGAAGATGACATTACTAAGTTTGTAGAGAGTATGAGACCAGTGATCTTTGTATCAATGTTTAGTAAATATGGTAGTCAGGACTCTGCAATAGCACTTAGACATTTATCAAATCTCAGACCAGAACTGGTGGTTCCTGATCTACTTGAAAGGTCAGTATAAAAAGTGCTTCATTGTGGTAAAAGTGAAATTTTGTAAATAAAAAAAACTTCATGTCAATAGATGTGGTGTAAAATCAGAAATACTGTAAACTGGGAAATTTTCGCGCCGTCTTTATTTCGTGGTAAATCGACAAGGTTTTAGTTCGCACAGTTTTGAATTCGCTCTGCCAAATTGTTGACCATTGATTTCAATGATAGACAAGTATATTTGCGCCGTTTTATTTTCGCGCTTCCATTTCAAGCCCGAAAATCACGAAAATAAAACTGCCGCGAAATTTTCCCGGTTTACAGTATTAAGATAATTTTATTCTAATGAAAGGTATATAGAATAATAATATATCCTTTCAAGTCATTGATTATCATAGTTCTACTGTCAAAAGGGTTAAACTTTTATGTTTAACCCTTGAGACAGTAGAACTATGATAATCAAAGACTTGCAAATGATAGATTTTATTTCTCTAATTCTAAAATTAATGACATTTTCATGTGTTTTAAGTTTCTACCCCGTCGTTGGCTTCTACAATCAATACTGTGATGTCACTGGATATGAAATTTACATTGCATGGAAATCAATAAAAGCAAATCGATCATATGTGATTCAAGATAAATAAGCAATGTATGCCTTGAATAAATACTTTTTACATTGATTTATATTCAAAATAATTTATTTAAGGTATATTTTGCTATTTGAAGATAAGTTTGTGACCTTTTCAATATCCAATGAAATCCCGAGATCAATTAACCCACATGTTGGAGAATACTTTGATCTCCCATGCTTTGAAATTGACAAGAACAGCATAAGAATTAGAGAAAATGTAATCTTGTATTCATGCAAACCTATCATTATGTAGATAACAGTACTCTGACAAGCAATTGATTCATATTTTCTCTACGATTAGCAATTTTTAGTGTTGGTAAAATAAACTTGCATTCATTACCTTGCAGAATGTATCCAGCTATGGAAAATTTGACAGAACCACACAGATTGATTGCTTGTATGATCTGTATTGTTGCTGTAGCACGGCCAATGTTACAGTCAGAAAAATGGTATCCTGAGGGGAAATCTCATGTTCTTCCACTTTTGAATTTAGCATTACCTGGCATTGATCCAAATGACTTTAAAAAGTGTTTGGTAAGTTCTTCTTATACTCCCCTACTTACAAAGACATAAAAAGGCGGCACAGAATATTTTTAGAACTAAAATTTAATAAACAGTAAAACCTTTCATAATGGCCTCATTTCATTTGCCACCTTCATTGATGCAACAATTTTTTTTACAAGTACATTTTCCCCATTTTGATTTTACTTTCCCATACATGTGATAGCTCCCGGATCCTGCGGGAGTCTCCCGTTTTTAAGCCCTGAAATTTGTCCTCACGGATTTGGCTGTAAAACTCCCGTATTTGGTTTGTTGAAAAAATGTGAAAAGTAAACTGTTTTGTACCCTATAATGCCTGTCAATCAGTTGCACTTGGTTGATTTCTTATTGAATTTAAAGGTAACTTATGATATTTTGTTGTTTTAAATAATCACAGGTGTCATTTATACCCTCAAGCAACATGGCCATGATTTAATCATCGTCCAGTTGTTGTTTACATAAGTCAAAGTGGCATGTGAAGGCCCAGTTAAGGAATTTAGGACATGTAATACACATATACTGTGGAAGTACTTTTATTCGTGGGCATCAATTTTCGTGGTTTTCATAAATATCACTATTTCGTGTGTACTTAAATTCGTGGTTTCGAATTCCTTACATTAAGACTATGGAAGAATTGTAATTCGTTGGGATCTTAATTTCGTGGTTTGAGCGAACCACGAAATCCACGAAAATTGGAACCCCACGAACAATAGTACTTTCACAGTATTAGACAATGAACTGTTTGTATAATGTTATAAGCCCTGATATTCACAATTTCAAGACATAAAACGGACAAACCAGGTCAAAACTTCGAATGGCTCAATTACGCATTTGATGTCCAGAATTATTTTTCCTTATAGTGTGTATTACATAGACCAAAAAAACTTTCAGGTGTTACCTTTAATTAAAATCATTTATCAATTCTTCAGAAATGAAAAGTTACATCACTTTTAAGAATTTTTATTGAATGTTACTATATATTGTTTAAATATTTGCAAATTTAAAAATATTATTATACTCAATGAAATAATATTAGAAACTCTTTAATTAATAATTTCACAGAGCTTATTTTAACTACCCTTGTTTGAGAAGTGGTAAAGTATGATAAATGCCATGCCAACCCTGAGCTAACTGATCTGTCTAATGCAATATCAAAGGGAAAGGAGAAAGAGTTAAAGTTGTATCTTTTCTATATCTTCTCTCCATTGAGAACTGGAATTGTTTATGAAAAGCAGTCGACTAATTAGCCTAGTGAATAATAAAAATATGATCTGTTTCATTTTATGTACTGATATAACGCATTAAGAACCATCAAAAGAGTACAAATCGTCCGCTAAAACCGACCTGAAAAAAATCTCCCTCATTGACCCCTCAATCTCCTGGTTTTTGGAGGGAGATACCTGACCTCATCACATGTATGCTGTCCATATAAATTTTCCTTGACCTATCACCAAAATCCTACCTAAACTTGCTTGGACAATTGATGGCATTGTATCTGTAATGCAGTTTTATTGTATTTTGGTATAGATTTACTTTAGAAATGGATTGAATAAATTTTTTTATGCCCACGCCGCTAAGCAGTCAGGGGCATTAAAGTTTACCCTGATATGTACGTCCGTACGTACTTTGGTACGTCCATCTTTTTGGTTTCCGGGTGATAACTTGAGTATCCTGCATCGGATCAAAACCAAACTTGGTCACATGCTTGCTGATCACCCAAGACAGAACCCTATCGATTTCCGGGTTGGTACCCCTAAGGTCAAGGTCACAGTTGCTAAAAAAAGACTGAAATTTCAGTAAAATTTTGGTTTCCGGATGATAACTTGAGTATACTACATTGGATCAAAACCAAACTTGGTCACATGCTTACTTATCACCGAAAACAGAATCCTATTGATTTCCGGGTTGGTACCCCCAAGGTCAAGGTCACAGTTGCTAAAAATAGACTAAAATTTCAATAAAATTTAGGTTTCCGGATGATAACTTGAGTATACTACATTGGATCAAAACCAAACTTGGTCACATGCTTACTTATCACCTATGACAGAACCCTATTGATTTCCGGGTTGGTACCCTCAAGGTCAAGGTCACAAGTGCTTAAAATAGACTAAAATTTCAATAAAATTTTGGTTCCGGATGATAACTTGAGTATTCTACATAGGATCAATACCAAACTTAGTCACATGCTTGCTTATCAACCAAGACAGAACCCTATTGATTTCTGGGTTGGTACCCCCAAGATCAAGGTCACAGTTGCTAAAAATAGACTAAAATTTCAACAAAATTTTGGTTTCCGGATGATAACTTGAGTATGCTACATCGATCAGAACCAAACTTGGTCACATGCTTGCCTATCACCCAATACAGAAGTTTATGGATTTCTGGGATGGTACCGCCAAGGTCAAGGTCACAGTTGCTAAATATAGACTAAAATTTCAATAAAATTTTGGTTTCCGGATGATGACTTGAATATCCTGCATCTGATCAAAACCAAACTTGGTTACATGCTTACTTATTACAAAAGACATAATCCCATAGATTTAAGGGTTGATACCCCCAAGGTCAAGGTCGCAGTTGCTAAAAATAGATTAGTATTACATATAAGACTGTTTCTCAGATTATTTGTTGGAACTACACATTATATCAAAACCAAACCAGTTCCAGTGGCTATTTATCACAGGAGAAAGATCCTTTTCTATAATTATTTGATATATATATTGTACGTAGTTATGCCTTTAATAATTTAAGGGTTTCAATTGTAAGGAGGCAGGGGCATCTGTGTCCCATGGACAGATTCTTCCATTTTTTTGTATGATGTTGACCCCAAAGAAGATTTTTTATTGGTATAGTTAAGAACAAGCCAGTATCCGGCAGAAAATATAAATCACACTACTAATACCTAAGTATATATATTTTCTGTTTATATTACAGGTAACCTTCCAAATGATATCAACATTTGTAACCTTAGTGCCTATAGTGGATTGTTCAGATGCAGTACATTTGAGGAATGACCTAACAGATGTAAGGATTTTCTCTTTAACTTTCTCCCCACTATGAAGTAAACCTTTACTCAACCATACTTATTTTTCTGTGCATCTCAGGCTCTCAGCTGTAACTTTTCCTGAACAGTCTTGCTATTCGGCATTTTATTTGAATATCGTACATCTACAGTTTTGGTTTCATTATACGACCGCAAAAAAATTTGAGGTCGTATAATGGTATGGTGCTGCCGTCGTCGTTGTCGTCGGCGGCGACGGCGGCGTTGTTGTCTGTAGACACTTTTGTTTTTTGTCAATAACTTAAGTTCAAGTTGATCAATCCTTATGAAATTAAAACACAATGTTCCTTGGCACAAAAGGAAGGCTTGGAGTGGTTTTGGTCATCGTGGCCCCTCCCGTTTTTAAAAAGGGGCCAAAAAGGGGAAAAATCAGGTGTTTTCTTGTATTTGGCTGTAGAATTTTTATTATTTATCAGATTTTGATGGGGTTACTTTCAGTGTGCTCCTGAGAAAATTTCCAATCAGTAGTATGTCAACGGATTTCATGTCCCATGTACCGTTCATGAGATAAATGGGGCCCAAAAGGGGGAATCTCAAAAATTTTAGTTTTTTATTTCTTGTCGGATTTTGATGCAGTTTTTTTCAATGGATTCCTTATGAAAAATTAACATGTGTGCTTTTATTAGAGTTTTGATAATTTGTTTTGTTTCGTTTATAAGGGGCCAAACGGGGCCAAAATTGCAAATATGCATATTACCTAAATTTTTATTTTTCATTGGATTTTGATGGAATTTTTTTTCTAAAGATTCCTCTTTTTGTAAGCTTTCAGTATTTTTCCGACAGATTTTTTGTATCTTTTATGGTTTCCGATTTATAAGGGGTCAAAAGGGCTGAAATTGCAATTTTCAAAATATGTAAAATCTTTCTTTTTAATTTGATTTCGACGGATTTTTTCGTTCTAGTTTGTGTCCAACAATTACTATGTCTACCTACTTAGTGTGTCCATCAAGTTACTGTGTCAAGCTCTTAAACTGTGTCCACATTCACTTTTAAATTACACTTGTTCAAATTTCAGTGGTCGACATGCTGCGGTCGTATCATGCTGTGCTCGGCGTAGCCCTTTATTTTATATTAGAACTCTGGTCACAGATAATTCAAAAATTCAAAAATAGAATGTCACTTGACTTGATGTGTTTTAAAAAATGTCCAATGTTACATGATAACTTATATCTTCTCTTTGACACTTACTTTTTAGAGCAAGCATTTGTGTTGTGTTGATTGTTATCAACCTAATTTAATATATGAAAGTAAGTCATTAATATTGGAAAAGTATTACAGAAAGAAACACAAGTCTCTCATGATAAAGTTTATATAACATTTATTTTCAACACTTGTGAATGTATATTTCTCAAATTCTTAACATGTTAACCCAGTTTGTTAGAAATATGTATTATTTTTAATCCACACGTTGATTAAATTTCTGTGTGATGTTTCCCGCAACGTTAATCTGCGTGATGTTTCCCGCAACGTTTCATTTCATTTATAAAGTCTATTGTGACGTCATCGTTACTAGGCTTTCAGATAGCACGGCAAAGCATTGACAACCGTGCTGAACCATTGAATATGCACCTAAAACACGGTAAAAATCATTGGAGAAACAATATTTCCTCCCGTTTGCTTGTGGATTACGATATTTCTCCATTCTGTATAGTTAAATTTCTGATTTTTACATGCTCGCTAAAGCTCATGTATATATATAAGTGTAAAATTGACTTTATTAATACTGTAATTGTAGCAAGAAAAAGAATTGTGTTCAGCTACTGCACAGTTTGAGGATTTTGTTCTTCAGTTCATGGATAGGTAAGGTTGATTAAACATTGAAGTTCTATTACATTTTAAAACAAACTCCATACTACCATCACAAACTTATACTTTGTAAAAGTAAAATAATTTTTAATAGGAGAAAAGTTTTTTTTATTATTGAATTGGAATGATTTTTTTGTCTATTACTTCTCATACAGTAAAAAATTTATATATTTATATGGTTGTAGGGTTGTCTTTGAATCAGCTCTTGTTTGTGGTGAAGGTGAAATATTGACTTGATTTACACATGTAATTCAAGTTTTACTATTTTATCCAATACATTTAAATTGGTAGTTAAATATACATGAAAGCCTAAATTTGTGCCAGATTTTCATTGGTGAACATGGCTAAAATTAAACATAAACACATACACACACAAAAATCCAAATACATGTACATGGTCACTGTATGTAAAAACATGTTTATTAAAATTATTTTTAGAACGTTTTAAAAGAAAATGAAAATACAAAGGATCTTTATATAAAAGTAAAATGTTATACTACATTATAGGGTATTAGCATTGATAGAGAACAGTACACAGGAAGATATACATGGTGATATCAGTAAACTTAACCCAGAACAAAGAATGCTAGAAGTAGGATTATCTTCAACGTTTACATCAGTACTACAGCAATGCTCATCAGATATATTCCAGGTACATGTTCTGACAATGTTTTAAAAGTCATATTCACTTAGATTCTGTTTTAATTGATAGTAAATCATACCTTCTGTTTGCTCCCAATAACTTGTCTGTGTGTTTGCAGGTAATTTCTGTCAGTATTTTAGAAGCTTCTACATGAGGGATTCCAATTGAAAGTTTTTCCACAAGGAAATTATTCAGACTGAAATAAATGGACTAATCAATTTAGAGTTTGATAAGTTTTTACTGAAATCATTTTAATCTGCAAATGTCAGTACTTTATTTTCCAAATTTTTTTTCATTTACTGTTGTAAAGTAGGTAAAAAATTTGCACTTAGTTTTTCATTTTACCCACATTACAACAAAGATTTGTTAATCACATGCTATGTACATGAACTGTAAAAGGTTAATCATACTTCTGTCTTAGACCCAAAATGTTAAAAAATATACTGTTTTATATAGAATTGTCCTTTATATGATACATGAATATAAATGAGATACACTGCATTATATTTTACTTTCAGAGTGCTTTGAGACATCTGCATCACTTTGTAGCAAACAGTATATATGAAACCAAAGTTGGAGGTAGATTTGCAGCAAACTTGTGTAGAGCAGCTGCCAAAGTAAGTGTTTGTATGATCAAAGAAACAGCAAATAGCTCTTAGGATTAGGTACTGATCTTGTGTAAAGGATCTAATGTAAAATCTGTCCATTCTTTAATTAATGGAATTTTTAAAAGAGACAAACTTTTAGTAACATACTTTTAGTAATGACACTCTGAAAAAAATTATCAGATTTTGAAGTTTCTTTTTTAATACATGTATATTAGTGGTCTTGGAGATGAAATACATGTACTACTAAAACATGTCATAAGTGTAATTTATACTCAAGTGATTAAAGGCAATGACACCAAATGATGTTTGATAGGGTTCAGTAGTAATGTTTTGAGTTATTTCCAAAACTTGGAATATTTTGTTTGTACATGTCCCAGCCCTTAAAAGGAGAAGAATTCAGTGAAGTTACTCTTATACCATCTTTGGGACAGCTTGTCAGATTCAGTTCTCAAAAAATAGCAGACACTAAAAGAAAGCAAACAATCCTCAAGGCAACACACCAAAACATTGCAGTTCTGGAAAACTCAGAATTCAATAACATTATTGAATTTGGTAATTGTTCACAAATTTGGTAACTTTAGGGTTACCAAATATGGTAACTTTTTAATGATTTAAGTTTTGGCACTTTCTACTAAAACTTGGCATTCTCTGAATACTTTCAAAAAGTGAA
Source organism: Modiolus philippinarum (assembly GCA_002080025.1). Classification (NCBI taxonomy): domain Eukaryota; kingdom Metazoa; phylum Mollusca; class Bivalvia; order Mytilida; family Modiolidae; genus Modiolus; species Modiolus philippinarum. Next base: position 71,390 of record MJUU01024984.1, read on the forward strand.
ATAAATAATATTCTTAAATTCTGTCCACATATATCAAAATCAATCTATGGAATAAAAAATGACCAGGCTTTTACTTGAGGGCCCATGGTATATCCCTATGTAAACACCTATCCCATGAGTTGCCAAATTATTTGGGTACAGATTTTAATGAAAATTTATATACATGATGTCTACATTGTACAGCTTACAAAACGTTTAAAAAATATTTGAAAATATCAAATTAACTTTTTGGCCAATTTTTGGATGAAAATATAGCAGAGTTACCAAATTCAGTAAGGTTATTGTATTCTGAGTTTTCCAGAACTGATTGTTGAAAATGCATATTTCAATATTTTCATTCACATCTGATTTCATCAGTTTGAATTTTCATATAAATTTTCTGCAACGAACTAGTCATTACAATGCTCATTCCCTTAGTTGTCAGTTAACAGTACACCCTCACATCCTGCAGATTAGTTGCAGTAAGATATTGCTACAATTTAAAAGGTCAGTAGTGATCTGGGTCTATTAAACTGGAACTTTTTATTGAAACACCTCAAGATGAGGTCTTATAGCTTCCAATATTTCACCTACCTGTCTGACAATCCGTAAAGCCTGCATTGCATTTCTGGATGATAACTTGAGTATCATTCATAATATCAAAACCAAACTTTGTAAAACATTCTTACTTGACACGAGACCTACCTTATTGATGTTTCTTAATATGAGACAGAACTTATTGATTTTAGTGTTCCTGTGCTGAATTTTCAGAGGAGACAAATTTTGTTTTAAATATACATTATGTATATATATATATAGTCTTGTCTTTAGATGATTTAGTTGGCCTTATTACAAGTGAACATGGTTTTCTTTGTTCCAACACATTCATCCTATTTGTTTTATAAAAAACAAGTCCGTCTTTATTTTATGACCTGACTAAGTAAGTAGTATTTCAAAGAATCAATCAGTGTACTTGATTCTGTTAGGGCTATTCCATTAAAAATGATGTACCAGGGTCGGAAGAAGGAGAATGAAAATTCATGTGGGTTCTTGTCTATTTTGTATCTTATTGCTTATATTTGTCCATTACCCTTGGTTGTGGGTAGAAGATAATTGGCTACCGTCCCTGGTACATGCATTTTAATGGAAAAGCCCTTATCAGGGTTTGACATTAACTTTTTGACCAACTTGCCCGTTCGGGCAAGTGAGCTTCAAATTTTACTTGCCCGAGACCAGAAAGTACTTGTCCGAAATTGTGAATATCAAACAGTTAAAACATGGTCCCTTATATAGCATTGCAAACTTGGGAGTGTTTGTAATGTCTCATGTGACAGAACCTTGAGCAAACAAACAAGGATATTCTGAACCATAGTCGAGTGGGAACACCTGACAGAGCATGCAGTCCTATTAAACATGATTCAGTTTTAACAGGTTTCATTGTACTTATACAAATGAAAATCAACAAGGTTTGTAATCATTTAAAGGGTTTGAATAATTTTCGCTGACAGATTAAGTACCATGCAGACCTGGGGTCAATTACTTTGAAATGTAATTAATTAAATTACAATTACATTCCAAATTACCTCAATTAAATTACAATTACAATTACAGCATTTTCTTTGTTGTAATTAATTAAATTACAATTACTTTAGGAAAGTAATTAATTAAATTACGAATTACATTTCAATGTGGCACTTCATATACGTATGATATGTATGGCATGATACAAACTTTAAAGGGCGAAACCAATGGACAATTTTCAACCAGCAATTTTAATGAAAGGTAAAATCTACAGCAAAACAGATATTTTGGGTCTGCTAACTTATATTTCCATCCACTTTTCAAAATTTGGGGTCTAAACTATAGACCATGGTAATAATCAAATGACTGCATCTGTCAGTTGCCCTTTTCTTTGGTCCCAACTGAAAAATTGTTTAGTTAATGTTCACAAAAAAAAACATTAATGTGATTTTTTGTTGGTTTTCATTTTCATCATTAAGTATTTATGTATTTCTTGATGATTTAGCTATAAAAAATGAACAGTTTTTTTTTTGTATTCTATGTTTGGTAAAAGAAAAAAAAAAACGTAATATTCTAAGGCCATGTAAAATTAATTATCTGGTTCTCAGATACCGCCGCATGGCCAAAAACCTGGCCGCTGGCTTGTATTTATTGTCCCCAAAAAATAAATACAACGGTATCAAAATCCGCATTCAAATATTTTCCCGCTTTTTCACTATAATTGATCAAAGAGAGACAACTCAAATTTCATTCGAAGCTCTCTTGATTTTTCGTTTTCTTTGAAGAAATCGCTACTTCCGGTTTAAATTCCGAATGGTTTTGTCAACAACAAAACGAAAGTTGATTTCGCTCACACTTTTGACGAGTTTTCGTGCGTTAACCCATCGTTTATTATGAATTTGGCGGATTAAACAACCGTAAAGGAAATTATGAAAAGGGAGTTTGGCGAGTCTGCCTGAAATACCAGAAAAATCAGAAAACAGAGATCCTGTAATGCACGAGATTGTTTTGAAAGACAGTCTGAAAAGGGTCTCTCTAGATCTTGGGAAGGGGATCCCACTATCATTTGCTCATTTGAAGAATTTATTTTTGTGACTTCCCTGATAGATTTGCCTCTATCTAAATGGTCAGTGTATCTGACTGTAACCTTTCCACTTGTACTGCTGTCACCAACCTGTGACCAATGCAAGGAAATAAATACAAATACACCTTATTTACTAGATCCCATTGGATCTAATCAAGGTTCATCAATTATTTCCCTGTCTATAAGGGAGTCTAATTCAATTTTCTCCAGGAGTTTCTTTAAGGTGACATACCCTGGTGATGTATATCGGATCTGTCTTTTCTTTACTTGTTTCATGTCTTTGATGATTGCAGTTTGCTTTGACTCCAAGATTCATGATGCATACTTCATTTATGGTATGACCAATATACATTTTCTTTTTCTGTGTGGTACATATGTGATTCAGGGACTATACATATACTGTCCTTGTGTAATGTCTTTTCTATTTGTGTTTTTCATTGTCTTTGGAGTATTATTTATTTTACTTATGGTTTTGTTCTCTCTTACTTTTATATACTTTATATTTATTCATAAAATCTGAAAAGTTAACGATGGAATATGGATGAGCATACAAAATAAATACATAAATTAAATACCCTCCCTCCCTCACCATTTTTTTGAAAGTCATTATCTGAGAACCAGATGATTAATTTTACATGGCCTAACTTACATGTGATTTCTATGGTTTTGAGCAGATATCAATTTTGTTCAAAATTTAAAAGATATCGAATTTCACATAATATTGCTTATGTTGTTAATACACTTTTCATATTAATCAGATATTTTTCAAACACTAAACCGTTATATATATATATTCATCCATTTTATTATTTAAAAAAGAAAGAAAATTAACATAATTTGAGATGTTGTTTTTATCTTAGTATCAAAATATATTATTTGGTTTTTAAATCAATTAAAACCTTTAATTTGTGACATTTTGTTTTGATAGGCAAAATTTAATTGCTAGAAATTAGTATGTTTGAACAGCCTTTACACTTTAAATACAATGTATGTGTAGTAATTTACCTTTGAGGACAGGAAATGTCAATTAATGAATTAAATAATATTTCTCTTGATTAACTTACACTTTATATCAACAACTCATGTGTAGTGACTGTGTATATGTGGAATAGTAATATATAATTTGAAAAATGTTTGACGTTTAGGAGCATGAATATGGTAATGAATATGCATCAAAATAATATTTATATATATAAAAAAAGAGAACAAATACCAGTACATTTGGTTAGATAAATTCAAATTGTCACATGGGTTTAAGACAATAAAT
>MJUU01024986.1:13496-23570 GCA_002080025.1 Modiolus philippinarum
CATTTGTAATCCCCCTTTTTCATATGAACCTTTAATTGAATTTCTTTTTACTCTATCTGGTTTGCCATTCCAAATGAAGTTAAAACATTGGCTTTCTATTTCTTTCAAGTATAATTCTGGCACTAATGAAACATTTCAAGTTGAACTTGATGATAATCTAGAATATAAGTACAAGATTATTGCTAAAATAATCACATGTGTCTAATTACAAAGATCAAAGAACTCGCTGAATGCACAAGGTAAGAGCAACTTGGGTAAAACATGTTGAACAAGTAGTATGAAAGTATATTAGGTGGAATGTCACCTGTTTATTTAAGAAATAATTCATTGGTGCCGGTGGTTTGTTGGAGATTTACATATGGGTGGCCATTATCTTCGTTAATATTTTACCCAGAGCGTAGCGTAGCGGAGAGAGGGGTAAAATAAGCAAAAATAATGGACACCCATATGTAAATCGACTTCAAACCACCGGCAGCCATGAATTATTTCGATTCTAATATGACATTTCATGATCTGAAAGGACCTATAGTGTACACGGTACATGTAACAACAGTCATAACTTCAGATTTACTGACGGTTTTGTGCACAAAACATATTGTGACGTTGTCAGTTTCAGCGTAAAGACTGTTGTGAAGTCGCTTATTATGTTATTGGAGATTTTCATGTGACTAGTCGTCATGGTTTCCATTGTTCCCATATTAGAATGTTACATTGAGTAATCAAAGCCAGACTTTGTATTTGCAAGTGACATTTACTTCTTGTTTGACAAGTTCAGGTAAAACTACAACTCTCTTTTGTTTGACAGCCAACCACCAAATGATGTTAATATATCAAATGTACAAAAGCTCAGGTCTCGAAATCAGGCTTTGATTTTTTTTTTAAGTTAGTTTTGAAAATCTTCTTCAGCATTATCTCCATTGTCAAAATAAGCAAATGAAATTTTGCCATCATTTATTAATGCTGAATTTCAACAAGACAAAACAGAATATTATGTTTTTAATATCACAGGAAGTAATCCTTTCGTCTTTTTGTGAATAAAAATGTAGTAATAGGAATTGATGATAATAATAATGTTCAAATTTCGACATTCGATGTTTATGCTGCAATTTCCCCATTTGCAAGTATTTTTGGACTTAGAAACTAGGTAAAGTATTCAGTAAACATAGTGCCAGGTTCATGAACTTGTACATTGGCCTGTTTCTGTACCAATTCTCATCTTGATTTGAAAATACGTTTGGTGATGAATAGGACTGGAAAACCAATTGAACAGGTGCTTCATTCTTTTTTGCATAAGGTATACTGGCAATGATGAATAGTACAATATTTAATACTTGTGTTATTTTGTCACTTATTTCAGGGTAATTATTCTGAAGCTCTTGGAATATACGACGATCATGTAAGTCTTATATTTAGTTAGCATCGAAACGTCCTCTCCGGGGACTACCTGCCACAATAAAATATTTAATCCCCTGGGAATTTCCTGGAGTTTCTACTATGAAACTTGACTAATGTTAGTTGTTTCTATGCTGGGATCTCCCTAGAAATCATTAGCTATTTCGCAGGGATGTCTCAGGTTCTTATGGAGAATAAAAGGATGTGGAGTAAATGCACATGAGACGAAGTCTCTACATATACATGAGAAAAAACTAGCAAAGGAACAACGCTTTTATTGTTGTTCTTCATCTTGAAGTCACCATGAAGCCTTCAACAATGAGCTTTGCTCATACCTCATAGTAAGTTCAAGACGGCCCCTAGCACCGGTTAAAGCGGAATTCTTTGCTAATTATCGAGCAATGCTACATCCATGTCTTCCTTGGTCATGTCTTTATTTTTTTAGATAAATGCACTGCACTTGGATCCTTGATAGATCACATAGCGATTACTATTCATTGTCTTACGTCGTTTGTCGGTTTTTGAATCCGCAACTCCTTCATGGCCCTGTCAAACTATAAGGCATGGCACCAACGTGTGCCAACGTGTTGAAATATTTTCGTACACGCTGGTGTGCGTTGTATAAGTTTTTAACACGATACAAACACGTCGACACAAGTTGGCGTGCGTTGTTGAACGTTTGGTGCGTCGGGAAATTTTTACATAATATGTAGTAGTTTCTCGAAAGTTGTTTTAAACGTGTAAAGAATGCAAACCGAGCGTCCTTGTAACTAAGGAGTAACGTATTAGCCGATGTTTTATTATTAAAATAATGGTTAAAAAGCAAGATAAATTTCCAAAGGAACGTACATAGCTACTTTATTATAGCATCACACTAACAAATATTTTTGAAAATAAGTTTTATGAATTTTTGGGACCCATCCCTCCTGCAAGTCCGTCGTATTTTTCTGTGACATTTCTACTCATTTCTACCTTTTCAAATGACATTGGGGTGAAGAATTTCTGACTGATCTGACGAAAGATTGTCAAAACGCTATACGGACGTTCTCTGAATGTTTGAAGACCGTTATGGATGCGTTCGGTATACGATAAATACGCTAGTAAAACGCTTTTGAAACGTCTTCATACGCTGTTACTCGTTTTGTGAGCGTAGCAGGCAAGTTATGAATAAGTTTTCCGTGCGTTGTAGGTCGTGAGCCTAACGTTTTGAATGCGTCCAATTAGAGAATTTCTTCAATTTCTATGGCGTGTGCCAACGTTCTTACAAAAATTCTCGAACGTAGGCACACGTTGGCTAGAGCGTTATAATGTGACAGGGCCTTCAAAACTATAAGTCTGATTCCAACCAAACTTTCAGGATGTGTTGTTTACTTGGTGTAGTTGTGCATCTGATACTTGGAATTTTGATTTTACAGATTTTAGAGATTCGTTGAGGCAAAAAAATGCTCATTTGTGAGTCTGTCGGTTTTGAATCCACAACTCCTTCATAACTTCTAGTCCAATTCCAACCAAACTTTCAGGATATGTTGTTCACCTGGTGTAGATGTGCTCCTGATACTTAGAATTTTGATTTTACATATTTTAGAGGTTCACGGAGCCAAAACTGCTCATTTATGGGTCTGTCTGTTTTTGAATCTTCAACTCATTCAAAACTACCAGTCCAATTCCAACCAATTTTTCAAGATATATATTTTTTCAACTGGTGTAGATGCGCACATACTACTTAGAATTTTAATTGTACATACTTTAGAGGTTCATGGAGCCAGTTGCTCATTTGTCAGTTTAGTTTGTTAATGTTGTACTCTTTCAAAACTATTTGTCATATTCCAACCAACCTTTCAACATTTGTTGATCACTCGATTTAATTGTGCACCTGATACTTAAATTTTGATTTAACAGATATTAGAGGTTCACTTGGCCAAAAATGGCTCTTCTTTAGTGCAGGCGACACAGGTGTTCCATGGAACACCCCATCAATTTTTTCGTTAGAATCTACCTCATAAAGTGATACCCTGCTGGGATCTCCAAGAACATTTTCCTAGAATTAGAGTGTCTATATTTATGATGAGAACCCCCCCTAAAAACACACAAAAGCAAGTAGAATCTAAAAGAAATTGAGTATTTGATGCAGGGATCGTTTTTTATAAAATTTGTTTTGTATATTTTGAAAATGACATCGAAATAATAAATCTTTCTGCACTGTCTCAATCTTGGTGTAATAAAATATTAAATACAAAGTGTAAATGTTTGAAGTGTAGGAAAAATACCATAATTTACGCAAGTTGTTGGCGTTAAATTTCTTTGAGGAATGCATATATTCCAAATCTCTCAAATTGCAAAGGATGCTACAATCTGTCTTGACATTGAAACCTTATATAGCATTTTTGAAAAATTAACATCATTCATTTCTGTTTTTGTCAGTATTTTTCTGATGATCGATACATGCACCTTAAAACCCCTGATTTTTAAGCTTCATTTTCAAAACAAAATGAATTTGTAGTTGCATGATAATATTCTTGTGATGCAATTTGCAGATATTTATTTTGTGCAGCATTTACGCAATGTAATGTTACATTCTCATTCAATAGATACTTCCTGGCGTAAAGAAGAGAAAGTCGTTTTTGTATATGGTCGATGCGTGTTCCTTGCTCTATAGATTGCAGTTGGAGGGTAATTTTGATTTAAAACAATTTCACAGCTAAGATACTAGTTTAAATTTGATTTAATCTCAATCGTTTCTCTGCACTGATTCTGATAATCGGGATTATTTAACTTCAGATTTAAATCATCTTTGGCGATTGCTGTCGAGGTGGTAATGTGGTATACATTTATCAAAGAGTTCATGGCAAGGAGGGACATATGGCAGTTTATGGACCGAGGGGTCACCCAAAATGCTGAGGTCCATATACTCTTTTTGGGGTGACCACAAGGTCCATAAACTGATATTTGGCCCCAATTGCCATGAACTATTTGATATATTATACTTTAACCCCAGAAATGTAGACCTTTTTCATTCTTTTTTCCTTTTATTTTTTCAGTAAAACATTTTTTTCAAGGTTAAAATATAATCTCAAAATGTATTACTTGTGATAATTCATTCAAAATGGTACAAATGATTAAATACCGAAGTTACTTTGAATTTAAATTCTGCATATGGCACAAATAATGTTTAAATCACTGTACACTTTATTTTTGTTAATTAAAATCCAACACCTTAGCGCTGTAATCTGAATTAGCTCATAACAAAGTGTAAAAATAATCGTGGCAAATTACAAGTTATTTATGGTTTCATTGAAATTTGATAATTATTACCACTGTGTAGATATTACTGCAGGTGGACTTTTAGTCCCCTAGGGTATTCAACAACCATGCAACCAGAACTTCGGTAACAGATTTCATATGGAAACATACGATATCTGAATAACCTAAGAAGTATCTCTTACAAAAGTCAGTCCTTAGCTAATTTCGGTTGCCGTATTAAATTCATATTTCGATTTCTGGATATCTAATGTTTTGCTTTTACCTGCACTGATGAGACATAAGTTATGAAGTTTTCATAATTAACAATGAAAGGATATGGAGTAAACGCAAATGAGACAAAGTCTCCACAAATACATGGTAATACTAAGCAACGGAAAAACGCTTTAATTGTTGTTCTCCATCTTGAAGTCACTATGAGGAAGCCAAAAATGGGCTTTACTCATACCTAATAGCAAATTCAAGACGGTCTCTGGCACCGGTTTGAGAGGAATTCATTGCTAATTGTCGAGCAACACTACGTACATGCCTTTTTACATGCGGGATCGTCAACAAACATAAACTTAACTGGCAAAGTTTTCTTACAATCGCTGTATACAAGTGAACTCGCAAGAAATATTAATCAACCATCAACCATCTGGGGTTATGACTCGTTCAGAGTGAAAATTAGGAAACTAAAAATTAAGGTTTCATGCTAAAATGAAAATATATTGCAATCTCTAATTGCACGGATTTGTTATGTATTTAAAAAAATTCGCACAAATAACAATTTTCAACAAATGTAATCGTCAATTTACTTGTAATTTCACATGCTTTAAAAAACAATTTTCCACAAGACTGATTTTTGAAACAACGCCATGTACATGCCATGAAATGGACATAAATGGAGTTTTGGTACGAATTTACGCATGATTGGTTTTCTTAATTGTCCACTACAAACCTTAACTCCCTGAAAACATTTTCCCATCTCAAAGTTTTGGAACTAAGTTTCATTTAATCCATGAATGATAGGGACTTTAAACATACTTTGGGTTGTCTCTCAAACTTCCCGTGTGTTCCAATTAACAGACATTACTTTAATGTCTATTTTGATATTTTTGGAAATGAGTACTTCTTTCTTGACTACTTTTGGATTATGGCTTTCCATAATATTTGATTTTAATGCTGCTGATGAGAGGTTACTCCTTGAAACACGTGTACATTATAACGAAATTTACTGTCTTTATTCAACTTTGGTATTTTTTGTATTTTAATCTTTATCTTCTGTAAACCACGATGAATCAGTCTGAAATTTTGTCAGCTTCTTTTGGGGAACATTTCTGCAAATTTTCAAATCTTTATGAGGTTTAGAAATGAAATTCTCAAGCATTGGTATTTTTTAGCCGAAAATTCAAAGCATTGTCATTTTTGACAAGTTTCAACTCTAAACAACGTCTTGACAAAATTTGGATAAAAAATTTGAAGAATGAGACTTTTGTTCTTAATTTTTCGTCAACGTGATTTAAATGTTCAGACAATGTTGGAATTTTGATTTTGACCACTTTATCTGAAAGGTGATGCTGTGGCAAATTTTCAAGAGTGGACTAAAAATGTTTGAATGGAAAACGTTGAGCAGACACTTAGCCTAATAATTAAGCTAAGAAAGGTTTTTTATGTTCACATAAAAGATTTCTAAAACATAAATATAAGGTGTTGCATTTTCATTGGTGCTCAGTATATAACACCTGTAAATTCTGTAATTGTGTTATTTCTGTAGATGGCCATCTCTACAAGTAATGTCTCTTAATTGCATATCAAATCAAATTATTTGGAAGACTTTTTACCGAAATTTGGAAAATGTGATTGAAAACAAATAACCAATATGATCTAAATGGAAAGCCAGAATTTACAAAATTTGCTATCATATTCGATGCATATTTATATGCTAGATTATAAGCCAAAGCCTTAAGTTGTTAAATTTGTTGCAAATGTAAACGCTTTTGAGTTTTCCGAATTTTTTTTTAACTTTTCTTTCTGCTTTCAGTCAATTCGTCTTTGACGTCAGGTCTATTTTTCTCAAAAATGAAAATTATCCCTTTTTTTCCTGGTATCCATCAATGTTTCAAAGTTTCATTTTATTTCAAAATTTTGAGCTGACCTTTAACCTTTGACTTAATTTTTTCAGGAATCGATACCTGTGTACTGTTCTTCCTTTCGTACATTATCCCCATATTTCCTTTGTATCACAATTAAAATTTCTAGAGTTAAAATGTAGAAACAAAATTTTGTACCTTATTTTTTCAAATGAATATGATCATTCCCCTTCTTCTTGTCCGTATTTGAATAAGTTGTTCAACTACCGAGTTATTTTTTAGAAACCAAAGTTTCCATACATTTTTGATTACTGTAACTTTGAACTTTGATTACTTTCTCGACAGTCATTAGGTTTCTCCCGCTCCTTCTATCCATTTATTTTTTAGTGTTTCATATTTATTTGGCATTAACGTTTTGAGTTGTCATCCAGAAATAAGACTGAATGATCTGAAATTTTTAATCTATTTTCGGAAACTGATGCCTTTGACCTTTTGTCTCAAGGGTTCTTCCCTCATATTACACAAAAACTAAGTTTCACTTGAATTAGATGTAAACTTTTTTGAGTTATCATCCGCAAACCAATTATTGACGACCGCTTTGACGTTCGCCCGCCATCATTAAACCAAAAGTAGAATTAAACTACGTTGCAAATCGTCAAGAAATTGTGCAGCCGTTCTTTTTTTGCCAGTGACTTCCTGTATTTGGCGACAACCCTCACTGCACAATATTACTTCAAGGTAAATCGGCCTGCAATAAGGATTTATAAAAAAATTTCACAACCTTAATTTTTGTTTTATTATTCAATAAACTTTGACTTAACACGAACTAAAATCTCCGTATTACCTAAAGCTGCATTTACATGCACAAGAATTACACTAGTATGTAAATATAATCGTGTGTAAAACTACACCAGTATGTAAAAGTATTTTTGCTATGCGTTTACATGCATTTAATCTGGAGTTTAAAATTGGACCCTATGGGAAAACACATTGAAAGATCTTCTCCTCTGAAACTACTAAGCTAATTGAAACCGCACTTGGCCACAATAGTCTTTGGGTGGTCCCTTGCAAAAAGGTGTTTTCCAGGTCAGTGCTATATCCAAGATGGCCGCCAGTGGGAAACATAGTTTTCACATTGGACCTTCTGGAAACACATGTTCAAAGATCTTCTTGTTTGAAACTACTGAGCCAATTGGAACCAAACTTGGCAACCATAGTTTTTTGGAGGTCCCCTGAAAAACAGGAGTTTTTCAGGTTCGCTTTATATCCAAGATGGCTTTCCTCTCTCCTCTGATAGGAACAACTTCGCCACAATAGTCCTTAGGGTGTTTTGCAGGTCTGCGCTATATCCAAGATGGCTGCCAGCGGGAAACATAGTTCTAACATTGGACCCTATGGAAAAACACATTCAAAGATCTTCTTCTCTGAAACCAAGGAGCCAATTGGAACTAGACTTGACCACAATAGTCTTTGGTCGGTTCCTTGCAAAAAAGGCGTTTTTCAGATCCGTACTTCATCCAAGTTTTTCGCCAGCGGGAAACATGGTTTTAATATTGGACCCTATAGGAAAACACATTCAAAGATTTTCTTCTCTGAAACTAATGAACCAATTGGAACTTAACTTGTCCACAATAGTCCTGGGGTAGTCCCTTGCAAAAAATGTGTTTTTCTTGTACGCGCAATATCCAAGAAGGCCGCCAGCGGGAAAGATAGTTTCATCATTGGACCCTATGCAAAAACACGTTCAAAGATCATCTTCTCTGAAACTTCCTAGTATTTTTGCTATGTTTACATGGATTTAAACTGAGATGGGTATTTTATATTTGAAAGCTTCTTATAAGAAGTGAAAAGGGCCCAAAAACATGTAAAAAAATTAAAAGTTTTCGTTAGATCATTGAAATTTGTAGAATAATAGGAAAACATAACGTTGTATTGTATCTATTTTTCAATCAGAGTCAAATTTCACCTATAATAAGTAAAAAAAAACGCTAAATCATTCAAAACCGTCAGAAAAGTCTGAATTTTTAGAAATGATAGTTCAGTGTGTGTGCATCAATTTCATGATTCAGATCAAGTTCCAAGGTCCTTTTCTTCCATTTTGTAGATAAAAACACTATTTTTGCACAGTGTGCATTTTTATCCCCGCACTTTCAAGGAAAATTCGGGGATAATGTTATACCCTCCGTCTGTCCGTCCGTCCATCCGTCATACTTTTCTTGTGACTCAAACTCCTTTTACATTTTTGGATTTAGGGATTTAATTTTGTTGTAGAATTGTTGCATATAGTCTGTAGATGCACAGTAAGCTTTCGGATTTTCGATATTGGTCTTGGTGCAAACAAGAGGCCCCATGATGTCAATTTTTACACATTTGGTATGTGACACAAACTCATCTTACATTTATGGATTTAGGGATTTAATTTTTTAGCATTACTCTATTTTATTGAACAGGTTTGGCGTGGCTTAATTTTCTCTGTCTTATATGTAAGATTAAATCGAATAATCCAGATATAATTGACCCGTGACCAGTCAGGTAAATTAAATAGAGTAATAGAATTGTTGCATATAGTTTGTAGATGCGCAATAAGCTTTCGGACTTTTAATATTGGTCTTGGTGCAAACAAGAGGCCCCATGATGTCAATTTCAACAAAGACCCAAAGATTTGGATTTTGACACATGTGGCATGTGATGCAAACTCCTCCTGCATTTTGGGATTTAGGTATTAAATCTTTATGCAGAATTGTTGCATATAGTCTATAGATTTGCAATAAGCTTTTGGAATTTTGGTAAATTTCCTGAAAATGTCAAAGACACATATTTTTTTTTACGTTTTGACATAATATTTTATATTCTGACAAGTGTTTGATAAAAACCAAAATTCTTAAAACTTAGGATTCTGAAAGGCGGTTCCAGTTTTGGTAAATTTCCTCAAAGTCTTAAAGGCCACTTATTTTTTGGAATTCTATCTAGCAACTGTACTTAAAATGTTTGTTTAGTTTAGGACAAACATTTTCATCAATTGGATTTCAAAAATATTTGATTCCAGGTTTGGTAAATTTCCTGAAAGTCTCAAAGACCTCTTATTTTTGGAATTTTACCTAGCAACCATACTTAAATTATTTATTTAATCATTTTAATTTAGGCCAAACTTTTTCATCAATTGGATTTCAAAAATATTTGATTCCAATTTCGGTAAATATGCTAGAGGTCTCAAAGACCACTTATTTTTTGGAATTCTACCTAGCAGCTGCACTTGAATGGTTTGTGTAGTTTATTGCAAACATTTTCAACATCAGGATTTCAAAAATATTGATTCCAATCTTGGTAAATTTCCTGAAAGTCTCAAAGACCA
>MJUU01024986.1:37008-54460 GCA_002080025.1 Modiolus philippinarum
GTTTGGATCCAATTGGCCCAGTAGTTTCAGAGGAGAAGATCTTTGAATGTCTTTTCCCATAGGGTCCAATGTTAAAACTATGATCCCCGCTGGCGGCCATCTTGGATATAGCGCGGATCTGAAAAACAACTTTTTTTGCAGGGGACCATCTAAGGACTATTGTGGCCAAGTTTGCTTTCAATTGACTGAGTAGTTTCAGTGGAGAAGATTTCTGAATGTGTTTTCCCATAGGGTCCAATGTTAAAACTATGATCTTGCTGGCGGCCATCTTGGATATAGCGTGGATTTGAAAAACAACTTTTTTGCAAGGGACCATCTAAGGACAATTGTGGCCAAGTTCAGTTTCAATAGGCTGAGTAGTTTCAGAGGAGAAGATCTTTGAATGTCTTTTTCCTTGGGTCCAATGTTAAAACTATGATCCCCGCTGGCGGCCATCTTGGATATAGCGCGGATTTGAAAAACAACTTTTTTGCAGGGGACCATCTAAGGACTATTGTGTCCAAGTTTAGTTTCAATTGGCTGGGTAGTTTCAGAGAAGATCTTTGAAAGTGTTTTTCCATAGGGTCCAATGTTAAAACTATGATCCCCGCTGGCGGCCATCTTGGATATAGCGCGGATCTGAAAAACAACTTATTTGCAGGGGACTATCTAAGGACTATTGTGGCTAAGTTTGCTTTCAATTGGCCTAGTAGTTTCAGAGGAAAAGATCTTTCAATGTCTTTTCCCATAGGGTCCAATGTTAAAACTATGATCCCCGCTGGCGGCCATCTTGGATATAGCGCAGATCTGAAAAACACCATTTTTGCAGGGGATCATCTAAGGACTTTTGTGGCCAAGTTTGGTTTCAATTGGCCCAGTAGTTTCAGAGGAGAAGATCTTTGAATGTCTTTTTCCATAGGGTCCAATGTTCAAACTATGATCCCCGCTGGCGGCCATCTTAGATATAGCGCGGATCTGAAAAACAACTTTTTTGCAGGGGACCATCTAAGAACTATTGTGGCCAAGTTTGGCTTTAATTGGCTCAGTAGTTTCTGAGGAGAAGATCTTTGAAAGTATTTTCCCATAGGGTCCAATGTTAAAACTATGGTCCCCACTGTCGGCCATCTTGAATATAGCGCGGATCTGAAAAACATTTTTTGCAGGGGACCATCTAAGGACTATTGTGGCCAAGTTTGGTTTCAATTGGCCCAGTAGTTTCTGAGGAGAAGATCTTTGAAAGTTTTTTCCCATAGGGTCCAATGTTAAAACTATGATCAACACTGGCGGCCATCTTGGATATAGCGGGGATCTGAAAAACAACTTTTTTGCAGTGGACCATTTAAGGACTATTGTGGCCAAGTTTGGTTTCAATTGGCTCAGTAGTTTCAGTGGAGAAGATCTTCGAAAGTCTTTTCCCATAGGTCCAATGTTAAAACTATCATCCCCGCTGGCGGCCATCTTGGATATAGCGCGAATCTGAAAAACAACTTTTTTGTAGGGACCATCTAAGGACTACTGTGGCCAAGTTTGGCTTTAATTGGCTCAGTAGTTTCTGAGAAGATCTTTGAAAGTATTTTCCCGTAGGGTCCAATGTTAAAAATATGATCCTTGCTGGCGGCCATCTTGGATATAGCGCGGATCTGAAAAACAATTTTTTGCAGGGGACCATCTAAGGACCATTGTGGCCAAGTTTGGTTTCAATTGGCCAAGTAGTTTTAGAGAAGAAGATCTTTGAATGAAAAGTTTACGCCGGACGGACGACGGACGAAAAGTGATGGCAAAAGCTCACCCTGGCTCTAGCCAGGTGAGCTAAAAATGATAAAGAATCCAGAAAAACTGGGACGTATCCTACATTCTTTACGTAATAGGGGATATTGACCGGATATTCTTCATGATTCCATTAAATTGGCTTTGGGATCCAATGACCTGAAGATTTTACAATTATACTGCCCTCTCACTGATACTGCCGATGTCTACCGAAATCCATGATTATTCTTTACCAAACCCTTCGGGAAGTTTTGAATTTAATTATTATTCCGTAGTGCGATAGTGTTTTACCAGCAGACTAGGCGGCTCCTTGAGCTAGCCGGCAGATTAGCGGCGAGCACTCCTCGACCCATCTTCCTAAATTACGTGTTGTCTATTCTTTCGTTTTAAAGATTGTGGTCTTAGAGTAAGTGGTCTACCTGTATTGGGTTTTATTTGTATGTTTATTATACTATAGGGAAACGTGATAGAGAAAGTGGTTGTTTGGGTACCCATAAACCGGTTTAACCCTACCGCTGGCTGTTGCCAGTGCCGGTAGCCGAGTTCCTATCGTTATTTATGCTTGTCTTTTGTCATTTTATTGTTTTTCTTGTGCAGTTTCCTGGTTGATTGTGACATGTGATTGTAATGTTCGGCCATTGTAAGTGTTTCCTGTTATCTTCCCTTCATTAACAGTTGCGGATTGGAATGGTGGAGTTTCAAAACTAAAGAGAAGAAATTCCATATAAATAAATAGATAAGTAAGTACATAAATAAATAAATCAAACCAAAGTTTACGAAACACCACATATTACAGCAAATCTAAATATGGTCAAAAAGTCCGGGTAAAAATTGTGTTTAGCATTATGTTTAGGAAATTTTAGGAAAAATGAAAGGAAAAGGAGTGAATGTACATGTGACAAAAACGCACACGATACATAGAAAACTCCAGTTTATCAATGACAGGGCTTTTATTCCTGTCTACATCTTGATGTCGCCTGAGGGTCTTCAACTAGAGGTGAACGATATTCACCCCCTCAAGCGAGATCAAGAAGGCCCAATCTACTTCATCAATTCAATTTTATTTTTTTAATGCTCAAACATCTACATCCGAAATTAGTAAGGTTGACTTCTTGATTAAAACGTTAGATTTATTTTAATTTTGTCCTGCACATTACCCTGTAGAAAATGAAGTTTAATAAATGACAAGGGCAAAATATGGTGAGAGTTTGTGATTTTTTATTTGTGTATGAACATTTTGAAAATATTGATTTTAAGAAGAAAAAGTGATTTTGTAATATAGAAATTGATAACAGTTCTATTCAATCATCTCTGATCAGCTTACCCGATTTCATTGTCTAACATAAGGAGAAAGGATTTTTGATTTAAACATGATAAATCTATTGAAATAGACATCTGGGATATGGATTTTAATCAATCGTGTCCGATAGATAAACACACATGCTTAATTGTGAAACAAAAATATAACTTTAAGTAAATTCAAGTTGTATAAATTTTATTTTTTGTAAAAGCTGGCGTTCTGTATTGGTATTTTATTTAAACAGGCGCTCTTTTGAACTTAGAAACATGCAGTTTCGTCCAAGAATTGTCATATTTTGTTTATTGCTAGGATGTTTATTAGGATTATTAAATTACAGATCGCTAACAATTGTTGGTAAGTTACTTAGTTTTTGTAAAAAGAACGGTTGGTGTACAAGACGTTACTCCGAAGCTTTTTTCACCCGAAAAGGTTGTTTTTAATGCAAAACTGAAAATTTATGGGAGGGTCTGACACTATAACCATTTTGCATGTAGTACACTGTAGTTCGTAGAAAGAAGTGATAAATTTGCAGTGCGTTTGATCAGTTGTCAATGAAAATTTAGTTAATTGATGTCACAAGCTTTGGTTTCTCATAAAATAAATGATTTAGCCTCTGTTTAATCTGTAATGCATTTAGCCATTCTGATGGCACTGACCTATTAGGCCTCGCCTTTAAGTCAAAAGCCTTGAGCAACTATCTGGCGAATATGGTGGTAACAAACTACATCCAAATTTTTTAGAACAAAAAATCTACCGTATGAGAAAAACACCGAATGTTTGTACCAGTACTGGTACCATCTACGGAGAAGAGCATTGAACTGTTACCGTACAGTAAACTTTGTACTTTTAAGCTGATACCAAGTTAACTGTACGGTAACAATTTAATGCCTTTCTCCATAAGTCCTGGTACCAATATCCGGTGTTGTTGCTATACGGTAATATCATAGTTCGAAGACGAATCAAAATCCATATTAGCAAATATCTAACCCTTTTTGTTTATTTGTCGTGGAAATCATTGCCGACGAAAGCCTTGACTATAAGAAATTTGTTAACTTTTACCAAATTTTAAAATTATGATTAAAGAAAAAGTTTTATGTGTACAAAATTAACAGGGAAAAGATATATTTAAAGAATAGGTCCTGCAAGCTGGAAACCAACAAAACTATAAATTGTAGTCCAGTAATAGTAACTACGAAGAAAATTATAGTCCAGTTATAGTAACTACGAAGAAAATTATAGTCCAGTAATAGTAACTACGAAGAAAATTTATCGTTGTTTAAAATTTTATATATAGAATGGAAACTGTGTAGTCGTTGAATAAAGTTGTTAAAGAAGACTATACGGTGGTAACTGTGATGTTGCTTAGTCTATTATTTTTTGAGAGTTTAGTTTTTTAGGAAGACTACAGGGTCGTAAATGTGATGTTGGTCAATCCTCGACCTCAGAATTTAGTTCTTAAAGAAAAACTATACGGTCGGAACTGTGATGTTGGTCAATCTTTGACTTAAGAATTTAGTTCTTAAAGAAAACTATACGGTCGGAACTGTGATGTTGGTCAGTCTATCATTTTTAAGAGTTTTTTTTGTCAATCTTTCACTTAAGAATTTAGTTCTTAAAGAAAACTATACGATGGGAACTGTGATGATGGTCAATCTTTGACTTAAGAATTTAGTTCTTCAAGAAAACTATACGGTCGAAACTGTGATGTTGATCAATCTTTGACTTAAGAATTTAGTTCTTAAAGAAAACTATACGATGGGAACTGTGATGTTGGTCAATCTTTGACTTAAGAATTAAGTTCTTAAAGAAAACTATATACGGTTGGAACTGTGATGTTAATCAATCTTTGACTTAAGAATTAAGTTCTTAAAGAAAACTATACGGTCGGAACTGTGATGTTGGTCAATCTTTCACTTAATAATTTCGTTCTTAAAGAAGACTTTACGGTGATACTTGTAATGCAAGTCAGTCTTTTATTTTTTTTAGGATTTCGAAGATCGATGAACACTGTTTCCGAAAGTAATAAAGCAATCAGAGTGAGTGAGTAAAATATGATAATAAATAGTAAATAAATCACAGGTGTTGTTACCGTCCAATAATTAAAAAAATTAATGAAATGTCACAAAAAATGTCCGTTTTGAGAATCTTTCAGTTTGTAGGGTTACTGTAGGGTAATTTTAAGTGTTATTACATGCATCACTCGGGACTTCTAATATTAAGAAGTCGACAATATTTATTCTAATCTCGTGATCTGTCTAAGATCGCTTGTCCAAGGCCTGTAGTTCTCTCCGGGTAGTCTGACTTTCTCCATCACTAAAACTTGCCACCATGATCATGATGATATAGCTGAAATACAGCTGAATTGAGACTTGTTTAGGGTATATTGGGATACGGGATCTTGACCACTTTTTTTTAATGGGATATGGGATATTTGAGACAAAAAGTACTGGGATATGGGATATTTTGACTATGGAAAACGGGATATTTCAATAATTATTGGGATATCTTCAATTTTCTAAGGGATATTTTCGTCCAGACTTACTGGGATATGGGATATTGGGACCCCCCTAAACAAGCCTCTGAATTGGAATCAAACCTTATACAAACAAAAAATCTTAGATTTAGTTGATTAACTAACTTCTAGTACTATTGTGTAAACTGTAGTCTTAATAAGGGCACAAGATTTAATATTCAGTACATAAATGAAATATGCGTAATAAATGTTAAATATGTTAAATATTAAAAGATAATGCAGACTTTGAAAAACGCGTTTTATCGTTTAATTTCAACATATTCAAGCAAAAAGGTACATTTTGAATGTGATTTGTTGCATTCATTTCATATCATTTTATTTTAGTTTCTGATATTGCTCCAACACCCATTGTGATACTGACGTATCCTCGTAGTGGATCCACCTTCCTAGGGGATTCTTTACGACATAGTGATGGCATGTTATATGTTTTTGAACCTCTACATTTCGTCAGAAAACAATGGGATATTGCAAGGGAAAGAATTTACGCATGGGATATGACAGGAACAGATAACAACTCATCTATAGATCAAGATGAAAATATGAATGCTCCATTAAGCAACATATCGCTACATTTCATCAACGGATCCGAAAGGTAATGTGAAGAATTAAATAGACAATGATTACCAGCAAATGCAGAACAAGCTTTTTATGAACAAAAGTGAGAAAATGAACCACACACCGTTGAAAATTGAAGATTTAGAAATCTCAGAATCCTCGGGTAAGATTTCAATGGTTCTCCGACTCGGCAAGCCTCGTCAGAGAAATATTGAAATCTTACCCTTGGGTGTCTGAGATATCTTCATCGGTGCTAGATTCATATAATTTTTCGCTCATGTAAGAAATTCTTCGTCTTATTCTCTCATTTTGCTGTGTCCCATTCGGGAGACGGAAATTCTTACTTTCATGAAAGATATCTCGATCTTTGGTCTGTTTTCATGTAAGAAGCTGTAAGTTTCTTTCTAAGAAGAGGAAAGACGTAATTTTACAGGAATCAAGTTATCAATTTGTAAACTGAATAAATAATTACATTACATATGACTTCACAATAAGTTTTTTTTTGCTGGTTCAATCCATTATGAAAAATATAGGAAATGGGGTTATTGTTAATAAGTATATAATTTATTCAAAATTCCCAAGATAATACCCTACATTACTATTATCACTTGTATTTTAAATTAAATGATCTAGAACAAGTGTATTATGTGTATTTGAAACAACATTTACCTCATATGTTTCCTCGGACTGTAAAAAAAACCTTTATGGAAGTATTTACCTTTCTTTCTTTGCAAGATATTACCCAATTCTTTTGAACTAAAGGGACACTAGAAAATACATTTGATGATTAATTATAAATTTCTGTGAAAAAACACGTCCAAAATTCACATATTTTTTTGCTTCTTAAGCAGAGGAAGTGTTACAACTACTGCGGATTTTTTTTTTTATAAATGTACATTACTAGTATTTCAATATATGGGTACATCAACTGTGGGCTTGACGTTGAAGAATTCAGTTTACCGTTGACCCTTAGAAGATCCTGTAAATGGATAGTTTGATCATTTGATCAAGATTGACGTCATCGGATATTCATATACCTTTATTGTGATTCTAAGCATTCAAACACTTGACATAATTACATGATTTTATACACTTATAGCCTTTGTATAGGTTAATACGATGTTATACCGGCCTGGGCAATGCATATTAACCACCAGCAAACTTTGAGATCGATGTCCATTTCTTGATCGAAATGATTATCATAATATTATCTGGATTTTGACATCTTGTATTGAAAATTATCATCCCGAGAGCCTGAATATGAAGCACAGCGGCGAGTGAGCGCAGCAAATGACCCCAAAGCTTCATATTCTGGCGAGCGGGATGATATTTTACAATGATCCAGCTTTCAAAATTCAGATGTAAAAGATGGGATAACAGGAACTACAATGCCTGAAAATTACAGTCACATGCCACAATCTACCAGGGAACTAAACAGAAAAAACACAAACAAGACAAAAGACAAACGTAAACAACGATAGGAACTAATGTCAGCCGGACTTGGTACCGGCACTACCATAGCAAGCGGTGGCTTAGATAACTTGTCTATTGTCTTTTATATGTTCTTTTTATACAATAGTTTATTTGGTTTTGTGTCAAATTCTCCAAGGGTTGGGCGGGAAATGAGGTTCATTCATTTTTTTTTTTACAAAATGAGAACTATGTTGTGGTTTTTATTAATGCATGTTAGCAAATCGAAATAAAGTCGGCTTTTCATTGCAAAAGCTCTCCGTGGTTTACATTTACCTTCCAGTTGCTAGGCACTTTTATGACGATACAATGTAAACAAAATGGTGGCTCTGTTGAAGTTATCAGCGACCTAGTTTCGATAGTTTTTCGAACGTCTCATTTGTATTTTTTAGCTCGCCGGGACGAATGTCTGGAGAGCAATTCAGTCAATCTCATTTACAGGTTGCAATTGGATAAACACTTAGTAAAATATTACATGAAGCAGCAGACATATAACAGTGGTTTTGTCTTGTTGTATAAGTATTGGGCTTTAACATAACAAAAAATCAGCAACATATCTCATGTAGTCTTTATTCTGTGACTCTCTGAACATACCATTAAAATTGCCAAAATATTGCTTTGAATTTCTACGTTACAATAACTGAAGTGACTTGGATAAGGATTTTAACTTCTTCAATAGGTAACACACTGTGGAAAAATGTACATTCAAATAGTATTTAATAATTTCGCTGATAACTAGCATTTTTTGTAACTTTTATGTAAATTTATATTTTAGTTTTCACTTCAAAATTTGGGTATTTATCGAAAAGGAAATTATTTTTTTAATAATTAAGATATTAACTTTCCCTTTGAATCTAATAACAGAAATACCATCAAGAACGTATATTTAGTGGTCGCATTTCGTTGCCTGGACTATCCTGTCTGACACTAGTCAATGGTATAGAGTATTGTTTGATGTTTATGTTGGTAAAGTCTATATCTAGTATTTGATGCAAATGTAGTATATTGCTAGATTGTAAACTACACAGAAAGTTTAATCAAACATTTAACTCATTCATATACACCAAAATCTCATATTACAGTTCATTAAACAACTCAAAGAACACTCAAAAGGATAAAAATCCAAGAAAGCAAATGTAAAGTAGGAATTGTCATGTCATGAAACTTCAAAATATAAAGTCGTCATCGACTTTTACACTTGCATCATAGCTTACATACGCTTGTGTTCATCAAATGCAGCTTGTACTTTCACGATATCAGCTTCCGGTAGTGTGAAAATGCCCCTTCGAGTCCCTACAGGAGCAGTAACGGACAACAGAACTTCGCTCATGTTAACCCATATTTCATCTGGTTTGTTAGGCCACCGAAACGACATTTTTCCTTTCAAATCAACAGTTTTCATAAACGAAATGTGAACCTCACTATCTTCATTGTCTACACTTCAAATTTTCCCTAAGTACCACTTAACACCGGAACCTTCGCCATACAAAGCAGCGACAAATTCGCCTATTTCATAGTTGATCCTGTTGTCTAATACGACATCTTCAATGTTGGGATCTTCAACTAAATCGTTATTATTCATTTCGGGTTCTCGTACCCTGACAATATGAGACGACCAGTTATTATCGCCAAGTTTAAACACTCCGTCCGCAAAACAGCACGGATCGAAACAAGATGTATCCCTGACAGCAACTGTGAATGCATCAACTCCAAATACAGAGTGCACTGACAATGTTCCTTTCACGGGAATGAGTTTATGTGACGTGAGCGAAGTTCTGTACCTGACTCAGCACATTCCCGTTTACCGACAAAAATGAATTTAATCGCACCATTCGATTGATCTGCCCATGAAAAGAAACTAACCGCATCCTGTATAACATTGCTACCCCTCTTCACGGCATTGTCGGCCATTCGTTTTACCACCGCGCCGATGCCGTCACATGGGCCCTTTCCGTGTCCGGCCTCAAAGTAATGCCAGCTTGCATGAATACCTAGTAAATTAAGATGGTCTGCAACAATACTGAAGATGAATTTGTTCCTGTATTGGCTTGTAGGGCTCTTGAAATGTAGTGAATATATTTAGTGTCAGGTAGGTCACGAGTTGTGGTTGGTATAAGTTTCCTGAGAAATGCATAGACTGTTGAAGAGTTGTGACCTAACTCATCTGAAATAATAGCATACGATTTGTGTTGCAATTTTTCCGTGTTATCTTCTTCATTGAGTACTTTGTAATATATAACCACGGGATGAATAGTCACCATTGTCTGATTCCAGTAAGCGGACTGGACTTCCTCCATGCTAGTGCATGTATAATTTTCAGAAAAATCAAGTTGTGCGACTACATGACCTGGTGGCAGATTTTCCTTAAGTTTTCGTATCTCCGTATACTGAACCTTTACTAAACGCAAATGCTCTCAAAATTGCCGAACAGCGACCATAACATTTCCAGAAACTCCTCTTTGGACAATTCACTAGAGACAAGACTGACTTTTTTTCTTTCCTTCTCCAATGTCGACTCTTTTCCATGTATTGTAGCTAATAACATTTTCTGTCAAAGCTTCTACTTTAGCAATGATGTCATCATCTGTCTTATTGGTGAAGAAATTATCAATGTTCCTTGTATCAGACGGTCTACCAGTTTTCAGTGCCTTCAGCATTAAAGCCATGTTTTGATGCTTGATGCACAAACAGCTCCGTTTAGCTGTAAAAGATACTGTTAGGATATATGGAGGTCTACATCTTAAAAAGGTTGCCCTACTGACTTTAATTTCCGTATACTCGAGGCAAAACTTTTCAAACAAATCATCTAAATAGTCTGTCAATATCCTTTTTGGCTTCATTTCTCCATCATAATCTTTAACTTCTTGTTTGTTTGGATGTATGGTACTATTATCATGTCTCTCTAAAAGTCCACAATGTGTTTTCTGTACAACCCTTGCTCTTTAAGTGATCTTTGGCGTTTCTTTTCCTTCATGACTTTATCTTTCAGTTTTCCCATTCGGTTTCTGTTCAGGCCAAACTCTTGAGAAACCAGTTTTATTAATTTGTATATTCTGAGAATTCTACTACCCGAAATGGTCTCAAATGTTTGTCTGACGTTCTTACTCCTGGATTTAACCGTCTGTTTTATTTCTTCATTCAGGGCATATGACATGATTAAGTAACGCCTTAGTTTTGTTGCCCGTGAAGGATCTACACCGGCCTCCTTTAGATCTCTGTTTGCTTTGCTTCTTGGTGTATTTGGACATGGTGTTCTTTTCTTGTCTCTTTGTATTTGTCTCAGAGTTGGCCTATATTTCGTTCTCCATTTCCCAACTTGATCTTGTAGTGAGCGAATGAGAGATATCTGGCTTGATACTGTATTACGTACTCTGTTTCTAGGGCCTTTACTCTTGTTTGAAAAGTTGAACTTTAAACTTAAGCTGTTCTTGTTCTGTTTTTCTTGACTTTTCCTTTCCCGATATTTCTTATTGGATTCGAATTTTGTGGCGTTTCTCTTCTTTCTATCCTTTTTACTGAGCTCACGTGACGGAACATAATATTGTTTTACACGTTTTCGTTCCTTTTCCAAATATTCTTCTTTATTTTGTTGTTTTTTCCGCTCTCTATAGGCACTCTGAATTTCTGCTCTTGACTGTGGCATCTTTCATGTGAGAACTGAAAAATTATGAAAAATGTATAAGAATAATGTCAATAATTTTGGTAGAAAACTTGATTATTTATGTTGAATAAGTGTATTATTTTAAAGGCCCGAGTATCAGAAGAAATGAAAGTAAAAGCAGTGACGGCTAGCGGTCGTTATAATCCTCTGTTTTAGAAACTAATGATTGTAGGTAGAGCGTACCATAATATTCTGATTGGCTCGAACCATAAACAACGTCACGTCATTCCACAATAACTTTACCCACAATCCTTGAGTTTCTGGAATGACGAACTCTGTGATTGACACAAGACCTCAATCGGACCTTATCAATTGATTCTGACATTGATGACATAAACAGTTTAAATGCGTTTCGTTATATTTTACATTATCTAAAACCTGACAAAAAGACGAATATACAACAGACGGACGTGTTGTTTACTGTTAGAGTACAAAATATATAAAACAAAGATGTGTTAGAAATTTGTAATGTGTCTTTTTTAAGCTGTAAATAATATTATATTCAATGCTTTCATGTAACGTAGTAATTTCAATTCCTACGTTACCAAAATAGACGTGACGATCTTTTGTCAAATTTGATATAGCACCAGTTTCTGACGTTTCTAGCGTGTGGCGCTCTTTTTGCAACTAACTAACTGTGGTTTTGACAAATTTCACTCAAAATGCATAAAAAATATAGAGTTTTATGATAAGAAAATATACGGACTTACCTTTAAATTGCTTACTGCTATCAAAATTCCACAAAATCATAAAAAAATCACTATAAATTATATGTAACGTTCTTCTACGTTCTACATAACATGACGTCACTTCAGAGATGAGGCAACAACTCAAAATAAACCTTCCGGTGGAACTTTTTATCAGGAGTGTAACGTTGGAATCGGTAACGTAGGAATTATTTGCTGACAAACAATACAATTTAAGTAGACAAATGAATTGAGTTAGAAATCTATTTTTGTATATAACATCTATGATATATTATATATTCAAAAAATATTTTTTTAGATTATCTGTAGGGACGGTAACATTGTAATTTTTCTTATTTTGACATCAAACTATTTACCAGCAATGACGTTATTACTAAAATTTTTAATATATATGAAACAGAGTTAATATTTGTTTTGTATGTAATAGTAGTAATTAATTGTTTAACGGTATAATACATCATTAAGCTCTTTTTCTTCAGCTAAAAAATGCGACTCGAAAACAGTAACGTAATAATTGCGAAAATCGGCGACATCAGTTAAAGCGGCAAAAAAAAAATAATAAATAAAAGTACAATGAATATAGTACTGATTGTTTTTATTTTCAAATATAAAGGTAGTTTACTTTAATTTCGTGAAATTTGGATGCCCGTGTCAATTAAAGCATGATGTCGGAGGTTCTAAAGTCATGAAAGTAAATCGGCGACACGTAGGTTTTTGCCGAATGCTATATTTCCCTTCCGAATTTTTCATGGGAAATTTAAGATCATAATGTTTATTGCTTATTTTTCACTCCATCTGATCCTTGGGAGAAACAATAACAACAAAAAATCAGAATACTATCAAGATTTCGATTTATTTGGCATGATAAACAAAGATACCAACGATGCCAATGATATATGAGATTGACTGAATTGTCATACCCCGGCGTCGGCGTTATCGGGGTCAGCATATTAATCTGTCTTGTGGAATGGAGACCTGAAGAGCTAGGGTATTGATATTTGGTATGCGACTTCCTTGAAACGAGAGCTTTCTTCTGGTACCATACTTGTAAACATTTTGACCTTGACCTTGCCCTAAGGGTAATTATAAGTCCCCTACCGGCTTCGCCGAAGGGGACTTAAGATTGTACTTCGTCAGTCCGTCCGTCCGTCAGTCTGTCACACTCAGTTTTCCGGATCGTTTTCCCATACTATAAGAGATATCCATTTAATATTTGGCATGCAAGTCTAATACCATGAGTTACAGATCAAGTTCGAGTTTGGTTCCGGTTCATTGATTTTGGATGGAGTTTTTGGCCTTTGACTTAGAAAATTGTGGTAAAATATAGGTTTCCTTACTTTTTGTCTACACCGTTCCAGATATGAAGCTTATATTTGCTATGTGAGTCTAACACTATGAGTTACAGATCAAGTTTGAGTTTGGTTCTGGTCCATTGATTTTGAACGGAGTATGGGCCTTTGAAATTTTGGTAAATTTCCAGTTTTTTTTTTTCTAAACCGTTTCAGATAATAAGTTGATATTTTTGACGGAGTCACGGGCCTTGAGCTCGAAAACTTTTCTTCTTTAACTATTTTTGCTGGTACATGTGTATCAAAGAATTATTCCACCGGTAAGGGACTTCAGTATTGCCTTGCAATACGATCCACACTGGTTAAAAAAACTTTAACCTTGCCTCAAGAAGGTAGCTAAACAAGACACAATAATAGGTTCATATAGGCTACTAGTGGTAGGGTGTTCATATTTGGTATGTAACTTCCTTATGATGAAAGTTTTCTTCTGTTACCATACTTGTAGACACTGACCTTGACCTTGCCCTTAGGGCAATTTTGGGAAAAACTTGAACCTTTGTTCTAGAAGGTAGGCTTTTAGTGGTAGGTTGTTCATATTTGGTATGAAACTACCTTATTGTAAGACCTCTCTAGTCGTACCATATTTTTAAACATTTTGACCTTGTCCTTGCCTTTGTTGCAATTTTTTAAAAACTTTAACCACGCCTCTGAAGGCTTTTAGTGGAAGGATGTTTATATTTGATCTGTAACTTCCTTATCATGAGAGCTTTCTTCTGTTACCATACTTGTAGACATTTTGACCTTGACCTTGCCCTTAGATCAATTTTTGAAAAAATATTATCCTTGGTTTTAGAAGGTAGTTTTTGAGTGGTAGGTTGTTCATATTTTGTATGTAACGTCCTTATGATAAGAGCTTTCTTATGGTACTATATTTTAAAACATTTTGACCTTGACCTTGCCTTTGTTGCAATATTTTTAAATCTTTAACCTTGCCTCTAGAAGGTAGGCTTTAAGTGGAAGGGTGTTTATATTTGGTCTGTAATTTCCTAATGATAAGAGCTTTCTAGTGGTACCATATTTGTAGACATTTTGACCTAGACCTTGCCTTTGTTGCAATTTTTAAAAGAACTCTATCCTTGCCTCTACAAGGTACGCTTTTAGTGGTAGGTTGTTTATATTTGGTAAGCAATTTCCTTATGATGAGAGCTTTCTAGTAGTGCCATATTTGTATACATTTTGACCTTGAACTTGCCCGAGGGTAATTTTTTAACACTTTATCCTTGCTTCTAGAATTAAGTTGTTTAGTGGTAGGGTGTCCATATTTGGTAAATGACTGTCTTGTGATGAGAGCTGTCTGATGGTACCATATTTGTAGACATTTTGACCTTGACCCTGCCCTGAGGGAAATTTTTTTAAAACTTAAGACTTGCTTCTAAACTGAAGTTGTTCAGTGGTAGGGTTTTCATATTTTGTATGTTACTTTCTTGTGATGAGAGCTTTCTGATGGAACCTTTCTATAACTTTCAAATTTATTGTGCATTAAGGTCACTCTAATCCCCGGCGAGCTATGTTGTCTTCTGATGACTCTTGTTATGTATTGGTGACGGTTATCTGTTTTGACAATTGAAAACAGAAATTGTAATAGATTGTTTATCTAATTAATGTTTATTTCTTGCGGAACGGATAAAAGGATAGTATTTGTTTACGTTGGGAGAACCTCCTTGATAACTCGAGGTCAAGCTCTTGGAAAGTTCGGGTCAACCGGATATGGCTTTTGCGGAAGTGTTCTGCTGGCTGAAATAGGCGCCGGAAAATACAATAAAACACCGTCTTGGCCTAGTATGAAGGCTACACTTGCTTTATTAATAACTGAAATGATACTCATTAATTTATTTTTCTTTTGCCATGATTTGCCTATGAATATGTATTCCTTTTGAATATCCTTATTTTGAAATGATTGCTTATAATTATTTGTTCCTTATATATTTCCGACCCAAATGTTTTTGATACACATGTAATTTGGCCTATATAGCTTAAGAGGCAAAAGAAGAAATTAAATCAAATGTACTCTATGTAGTTTAGTATCTTTTCAAGCAACTATCAAATGGAAGGAAAATCTACATTTCTCTATTGTATGCCTAAACCTAACACAAGTCAAATTTTACTTCTGTAACTGGGGGGTAAAAAAAACCTTGTTTTGATACAATTGTATAGAATATACATTTTGCAATATATTAAGTAACGTGCAATATGTTTCATGCATTCTGCCCTGTCGTTTCTGTGCAACCTGGGTCATGTGATTATGCTAAGACCAATGAAATAGTAGAAATAATCTCTAATTCATATTATATTGTATTTCTTTTTCTGTTGTAGTCACAGTGTGCCCTACTTGGACCTAGCTGAGCATGTAATACGAAGCATATTAACCTGTAGATTTGTTGATCTTCCACTGGAATACTGGACAGGAGCTTTCAAGAAATTAATGTCCCACCAGATGCTTGACTTTTATGAAGCTAACCGCTTGAAACGGTCACGAAGGTATTTTGAACCAGATAAGTTCAAGGACGCCGTAGAAACATTAGACGCTGATTGTACCAGAGCAAAAGCCATTTTGATCAAAACTATAAGAATACCACTATTTATCTTGAACAATTTATTGAAAGAGTTGAAAAGTCTGAAAATTTTACATCTTATCCGTGACCCTCGTCCAACGATGATGTCACAGCACCGGACGATTAAGAGAATCCAGTCATTGACAAGTTATGCAGGGTATTTCTGCACTCGTGTGCTATATGATATTACAACATTTAACATTTTTAATAATTCCAAACAAATCTTACGAATAAGATACGAAAACTTAGCAAGTTCTCCGGTTTATGTTATAAAACATATATATAGATTTCTAAATTTAACTTATACTTCACGAGTAGAGAATATAATTCTAACTTTGACGTCAACGGGTGAAACTGTGGAAGGAGTTTTAAGTACAAAGAAAGCAAATTCAACGATTCTGGTTTATAAATGGAGAACTGAGGCTCCATTTGATTTTGTGCAAACTACAGACAAACAGTGCCAATTATTGTATGGACAAGCTGGATATATTCCTGCATATACAGATTCGACACTTAGAAATTTATCATACCCACTTTTTATCAATAAAAATCCAATTTAGTAAGGTATGATATAATAAAGCGTTTCCATCGTACATAGCGGTGACATCAAAAAGTCATATTCTTTATAACCTACCCCACACAGTACATATCTGAGACCATCTGATGTACAGAAATCTCAAACATCTGTCTCCAAGATGCCAGTTGGTTATTACATAAAATTACCTTAGAAACAATAAATGCGACACAGATTAATTCTTTATCATAGGGTTCGATATTGATTTTTTACACTGATAATGATTTAATCGGAGTTGCATTTATTGTTTCTACTGTAAAAATATATCTCTCTCCTGCTTAGTAAAACAGTAAAATACATAATCTTGCGACTGACGTGTTATTTAAATTTATTGCAACGGTCAAGCGAGTGGCAAAAATTTCATTTCAAAGAAAAGTCATCTTACAACCAAACTCAGTGTGAAAAAGACTGACTGTGGAGAAACTACCAAAAAAAAATAGTAATGGTGCATTGCATGATACCCCGCCACGTTCCACAAATCCCTGTGTACTTCTGAACACAAAATTATACTTTACATGTGTTTTATGGTAAACAAGTTACACACCAAATTAGAAGACAGTATGTTATTTCATTCACAAGTTATCAGTTGCAAACCCTCAAATTTGCAAAAGGGGCACAACTCCAGAACCCCTTGGATCTCTGATTCAAAATTCATACTTGGCCTGAGTTTTGTGGTAAACAAGTAACATACCAAGTTTGAAGACAATATATTATTTCATTCACAAGTAAACAGTTGGAAACCCTAAAATTCGCAAAATTTCAAAGTTTCAAGGGGCATAACTCCAGAACCCCTTGAACCTCTGAACCCCAAGTCGAACTTGGCTTGAGTTTTGTGGTAAAGAAGTTACATACCAAGTTTGAAGACAATATATTATTTCATTCACAAGTTATCAGTCGGAAACCCTACAATTCGCAAAATTTTAAAGTTGCAAGGGGCATAACACCAGAACCCCTTGAACTTCTGAACCCCAAATCGAACTTGGCCTGAGTTTTGTGGTTAACAAG